>JAXFYN010000940.1:0-73501 GCA_036172215.1 Camellia granthamiana
GTACAGGAAGCATGCCACCCCCAAGGACTTAGTTGGGAGGCTAGTGGCGGACAGGCTTTTTGGTTGTCTTTCCTTTTGTTGTATTACATGTAAATTCAAGCCAAGGGCTTTATGTGTAAATGAGTTAGCACTCTACTTTTGTGTAACCAAGTGTTAACTTGGAAAGCTGTAAGCCTTAGGGCATTTGCTTTTGTTGTTAACATGTGATACTTTTGTAATAAAACTCTGATGAATGGAAGGATGTGGACTTTATATATATCATAGCATGTCTTTATTGTTGGGATTAATGTTATTATTTTGAGGGCGTTACAACTTGGTATCAGAGCGTACCAGGTTCGAATACTTTGGGTACGTGGGAAGTGATTAGGATCACAATGGGTTTGTCTCGCTTGATAGAGACTTAGTGTAGAATCATATGCTATGTGTTTAAATTGATAACATGCTTATGTGATTAATTGGGTATGGGATTTAATTTCTAGGATGTTGATTGGATCCTTGGGTTTCTGGGAGTCTTGTTGGAAAAGCACTTGATCAATGCTGTTTCTAACCGGTACTCTAGTAACGCCTTGGGACTATCATTATCCGGAAATGAATTCGTAAGTGCTTATGTGTTTATGTGCTTATGTGGAACGAATTACAGTTGTCCATGCATTAGGACGTGAGTGTTTAGTTTTGGCACGTTTATGAATGTGCTAATGTTCTGTGTTACCTTTATTAGGATGTCAGGACGAGCAAGAGGTGGTAGGCGTGGTAGGCCTAGGAGGCAGGAGGTGCCATTACCGGAGGAGATTCCGGCAGTTCAGGAGGGGGTTGGTCAGGCCAATGTGGCCGAACCAGCAGGTCAGCAGGCCATGAGTGCCTTGGCCCAGGAGATAGCAGGAGCTCTGGGTATTCTCAGAGCAGGGAATCAGGCAGCTGAGGCAGGGCCTTCCTTCTTGAAAAGGAGTTCTTCCGGTCTAAACCCGGAGGAGTTTGTTGGGATCCTAAGGAGCCACTGAAGGCAGACGAGTGGCTAGAACAGATGAGTAAAACGTTCGAGATGCTAGGCATTGAGGACGGAGCATTGAAAGTGACCTTGGCATCCTTCCAGCTGAAGGGAGATGCGGGTCAATGGTGGAA
Organism: Camellia granthamiana; assembly: GCA_036172215.1. Classification (NCBI taxonomy): domain Eukaryota; kingdom Viridiplantae; phylum Streptophyta; class Magnoliopsida; order Ericales; family Theaceae; genus Camellia; species Camellia granthamiana. Next base: position 1,120 of record JAXFYN010000940.1, read on the forward strand.
GTATGAGAAAGCTCGTGTTGGTGGTACTTGGGAGGCGTTTGTGAATGCTTTCCAGGAGAGGTTTTTATCTGCTGTGGCTAGAGAGAGGCTAAGAGATCAGTTTAGCCGGCTTAAGCAGGAGGGTTTGTCTGTGGCCGAGTTTGAGGCTACATTTACTAGCTTGTCCAGGTTTGCACCCTGAACTTGTGGCGACAGAGGAGCGCCGTTGCTACGAGTTTGAGCGAAAGTTGAGATGGGATCTCAAGTTGAAAGTTGGTGGACCCTACATTCGAGATTACAGGCATTTGGTGGATGCTGCAGCTCATATGGAGCTGATGATGCAGGAGGGAGAGGAGGAGAAACATGGAGGCTCCAAGAGGGGCCAAGAGGGACAGGGCGATGGTAGGAGGCAGAGGGGTTATAACCCTCAGCCGTCCCAGGGTGGTTTGGCTAGGTCGACTTTCCCAGTACCGAGTGCAGGCTCCGGGAGGGGCAGTCAGGGAGAGTTCACCTGTTTCAAGTGTGGCCAGCCGGGTCACAAGGCTTCAGTTTGCCCACTGAAGGGCGGGGGTCAGAGAGCTGCTTCTTCGTCAGCTAGACCGCAGAGTCAGAGTTCGGGTAGGGGGCAGCCCTTGTCGTGTTATCAGTGTGGACAGCCTGGGCACCTGAAGAGGTTTTGCCCACGGTTGAGTGCCACTTCAGGAGCGTCTGGTTCTAGACAGACGCAGGGTTTTCAGCCAGCTCAGTCTGTGCAGGCCTCGAGGGCCAATCCGGGGGCTTCGTCGTCCCAGTCAGTGCAGCAGTCCTATGCTCCGAGAGGCGAGCAGGTGGATCAGGGGCCTACAGGGCGCGTGTATGCTGTTACCGCGCAGGATCTTGTACCAGCTCCATCAGTAGTGAGAGGTACCTTTCTATTTTGCAACTCGGTTGCTAGAGTGTTGATAGATACGGGTGCATCTCATTCTTTTGTATCTGCTGCATTTGCATCTGTGTTGGAGTTGGAGTTAGCACTATTAGCATCTCCTATTTGTGTTGTGTCACCTATTGGGGGTGAGTTGATCTTGAAACACGGATGTAGAGGTTGTGATATTGAGGTCGACGATCATCGTCTTCCGTTTCCTTTTGTAGTTATGCCCATGAAGGGCTTTGATGTTATTTTGGGTATGGACTGGTTATCGTCATACCGAGCTGTTATTGACTGCTACCGCCAGAGGGTTACTTGTTGTACCGTGAGCGGGGAGTATTTCCATTTCTTGGGAGATCGGGTTGGTAGTATTGTGCCACCGGGGTATGGTCCGCGAGGGCGGAATGAGCTTAGTGGTTTACTTGCTAGCTTTGAGAGTGGTGAGTGTGATGAGATTCAGATTGTGTTACCGAGGGTAGTTTGTGAGTACTCGGATGTCTTTCCCGAGGACCTTGTTGATTTGCCACCTCACCGAGAGATTGAGTTCTCTATCGATTTAGTGCCCGGCACGGCGCCGATTTCTATGGCACCTTACCGTTTTGCTCCAGCAGAGTTGGTCGAGTTGAAAGTTCAGCTCCAGGAATTGCTAGATAAGGGCTTTGTTCGCCCTAGTGTTTTCACCGTGGGGAGCGCCGGCACTCTTTGCTAAGAAGAAAGATGGTGCCTTGAGATTGTGTATTGACTACCGGAAGTTAAACCGGGCTACGGTTAAGAATAAGTACCCTATGCCCCGTATAGATGATTTGTTTGACCAGTTGAAGGGTTCCCGTTGTTTCTCTAAGATAGATTTGAGATCGGGTTACCACCAGTTGAGGGTCAGGGAGGAGGATATTCCGAAGACGGCATTCCGTACGCGGTATGGCCATTATGAGTTTCTGGTAATGCCATTTGGGCTTACTAACGCACCGGCAGTCTTTATGGACTTGATGAACCGGATTTTCCGGGAATTCTTGGATCGTTTTGTAGTCGTCTTCGTGGACGATATTCTTATCTATTCACCTTCAGAGGAGGAGCACGAGGAACACTTGAGAGTGGTGCTTGAGTTGCTTAGAGCCCATAGGCTGTATGCCAAGTTTGGGAAGTGTGAGTTTTGGCTAAGAGAAGTCAAGTTCTTAGGCCATGTGGTTTCCGGGGAAGGGGTGTCCGTTGATACATCCAAGACTGAGGCAGTGCAAGATTGGGCACAGCCTAAGAGTGTGTTTGAGATCCGCAGTTTTCTGGGATTAGTTGGGTATTACCGCCGGTTTGTGAAGGACTTCTCCAGGTTAGCTTCACCGTTGACCAGATTGACTCGGAGGGGAGTCAGCTTTGTTTGGAGTGAGACTTGTGAAAAGTCGTTCCAGGAGTTGAAAGTTAGACTGACCACCGCTCCGGTCTTGATTATTCCGGAGAGAGGGTTGGGTTATGCAGTCTATTGTGATGCCTCACGAGAGGGTTTGGGTTGTGTGTTGATGCAAGAGGGGAAAGTGGTAGCTTATGGCTCACGTCAGTTGAAAATTCACGAGAAGAATTACCCTACGCATGATCTAGAGTTAGCGGCTGTGATCTTTGCCTTGAAAATCTGGAGGCACTATCTTTATGGTGAGAGATTCGAGATATTCTCGGATCACAAGAGTTTGAAGTATCTGTTTTCACAGAAAGACTTGAATTTGAGGCAGAGGAGGTGGATGGAGTTCATTGAGGATTACGACTTCGAGTTGCATTATCACCCGGGGAAGGCCAACGTTGTGGCCAATGCCCTTAGCAGGAAATCCATTAGTGATGTAGCTTGTATAGCCATCCGAGAGTGGGAGATGTTGGGGGCCATTGGAGAGTTTGATTTGCTTTTGAGCGAATCCGTTGAGGCTGCGGCCTTGTTTTCTGTTGTTGCACAGCCGACGCTTGTGACTAGAGTGTTAGAGGCACAGAGAGGTGACCTTGAGGTGGAATCCCTCAGAGAGAAGATCTCCAGTGGGAAGGTTGAGAAGGGTTTGACGGTGTATCCCGACCTGAGTGTGAGATACCGAGACCGTTTGTTTGTACCGGAGTCTTGCCGAGAGGAAGTACTCCGAGAGTTTCACCATTCGCGCCTTGCGGTGCATCCGGGAGGTACTAAGATGTACCGGGATTTGGGTCGCCAGTTTTGGTGGCGGGGTATGAAGAGAGATGGTGCCTTACTTGCCAGCAAGTGAAGGCCGAGCATCAGAGGCCAGCGGGTTTGTTACAACCCTTGCCTATTGCCGAGTGGAAGTGGGAGCATGTCACTATGGACTTCGTTGTAGGTCTTCCGAGGACTCAGCGGGGTAGTGATGCTATTTGGGTGGTTGTAGACCGGTTGACTAAGTCGGCGCACTTCATTCCTATGCGCGTGAGAGATTCAGTAGATCATCTTGCTGACTTGTATATTCGGGACGTAGTGAGGTTGCACGGGGTCCCAGTGACGATTGTCTCAGATAGAGATCCTCGTTTTACTGCTAGGTTGTGGCAGAGTTTGCAGAGTGCCTTGGGTACTAAGTTGACCTTTAGTACAGCTTATCATCCTCAGACTGACGGGCAGTCCGAGCGTACTATTCAGATCCTCGAGGATATGCTTCGGGGTTGTGTCCTTGATTTCAGTGGGACGTGGGAGAGGCACTTACCATTGGTAGAGTTCGCCTACAACAACAGTTTTCAGTCTAGTATTGGTATGGCACCGTTTGAGGCCTTGTATGGCCGACCCTGTAGGTCTCCCGTTTGTTGGGCCGAGGTGGGTGATACACCTTTGTTGGGTCCGGAGTTGGTTAGGGAGACGACGGAGAAAGTTGAGCTTATCCGTAGGAGGCTTGTTACAGCCCAGAGTCGTCAGAAATCTTATGCTGACCGTAGGAGGAGACCATTGGAGTTTGAGATAGGTGATCATGTATTTCTGAAGATATCACCTAGACGGGGTTTGATGAGGTTTGGGAAGAGAGGGAAGTTATCCCCTCGATTTATTGGTCCTTTTGAGATCCTAGAGAGGGTTGGCGAGGTTGCTTATCGTTTAGCTTTGCCGCCACAGTTATCCGGGGTTCATGACGTGTTTCATGTGAGTATGCTTCGGAAGTATGAGCCGGATCCATCACATGTGTTGGATTGGACCGACTTAGAGGTAGATGAGGATGCCTTGTATGAGGAGAGACCGGTTCGGGTCTTGGATAGGCGGGATCAAGTCCTGCGTGGCAAGACCATCCCTTTGGTTAAGGTTTTGTGGAAACATCACGGAGTGGAGGAGGCCACTTGGGAACGTGAGTTGGGAGTCCGCGAGAAATATCCGGACTTGTTTGTTGATGTGTAATCAAGTATTGCAATTGTGTAATTGTAATGAAATTTAAGAGGATTAAAAATGTCTTAAATTGAGAAACATGGTGCATGTTTTGGTTAATGTAAATGTTGTAGAACTTGCCTTGTTATGGGCGTTGATTATAATATTGCATGTGTTGGCTATATTATAGAAATGGAATTGTATCATGATTATTGCTTATGATATAAATTGTGAACCATGTGTGTTGGAAATGGTTGAAATGAAAAGAAAATGCATGTCGAAATGTATATGTTGTAGAATGCCTCTTGATAAGAGATGGAATGACCGGGAATGGGTCGAATTGTGGAATGTTGTGGTATAACATTGTTTAAAAGAAAGGAAAACTTGCTTTTCAAAAACTTGATTTTCAAAACTTGCTTTTCAAAAAAAAAAACGTGTTCTTAATTTCGAGGACGAAATTCTTTAAGGGGGGGAGGTTATAGCGGTCCCGGGTTTACCCCTTGTTGTACAGTGATCCGGACATGTGTCCGTGGATGTTGGTAGTTGAGTATTGTCTTGTTTACATCCTTTCCTACTTTGTATTTGAGTTATAGGATGTATTGGGCAGGTTTGTTACAGGTTGGTTGTGTTTGGAAACCAAGTGTTGCTGCCCAGAATTTTGGCTGGTCGCTCGAGCGAGGGTTTGGTCGCTCGAGCGAGGGTTGATTTTTGTGTCTGGTGGCTCGAGCCAGAGTGGCTTCGCTCGAGCGAGCGACTGCGTCTGGCTCAGACCTGAAGGTTGCATTTCTTCGCTCGAGCGAGCTGGTTCGTCTTCGCTCGAGCGAGCGTCGTAGTGCAAATCGGAAAATTTGCACTGTTGGCTCGAGCGAGCGGTGTCTTCGCTCGAGACCGAGACCAGTTTTTGTGTCTGGTCGCTCGAGCGACGGGGTCTTCGCTCGAGCGAGCCTGTTTATATCAGCAAGGCAGCACCGAACTAAACATCATTTTTTCTAAACTCTATCTTCTTCAAACCCTTGTTTTGAGAGCTTCTCTCTTTACACTTGCACTCTCTCTAAGAATTGATCTACCTAGGGTGATTTCCTACCCTAAGGCCTTTGTTAAAAAGCTAGAGGGTGGCTTGAGCTTCGTTTTAATCGGAACAAATTTGGTTTTGGAGCAAGTTGGGTGTTGGGCATCATCTCCTTTTGAGCTCAATCTTTGAGGTAGGGATATCCTACTCCTCTTTATGAGTTTTGTCTTTCAATTTTAGCATTTTGATATGTTGGAAGTTGTTGTGTAATTTTGGGAAACTTTGGGCCATTGTGTAATTTTACAAAAGTTGGGGGTTTTTATCTATGATAAACCTAGAAGCATGTTTGGTATATAAACATGGAATTAATGTTGAAACATTAGTGGAATTGGAACCTAAGGGTTGTGATGTTAATTATGGAGGATGTCCTAATTACATTGATTGATTAATTTGGATAATTAATTGTGTTGATTTGTGATGTATATAATTGTTGTTTATATGCATTGTGTTGTGTTGGAGGAGATAGGGGATGTACTCCACGGTTTAGGGGAAGATAGGGGATGAACCTCTAAACCGGATGTTGTTGGGAGGAGATAGGGGATGAACTCCGTAGATAGAGCGGGTATGCTTATCTAGAAATGTTGACATAGCGGATATGCTTGTCGTTGGAAGTATTGATATAACGGTTATGTTTATCTTTGAGCAAGTGAAAGGTGTTGGCATGAGTGTTTTGTCTCATGTGTGATGTTTGGCTAGGTTCTGAGCCAAGGTTATGAAATGGGCAAGTTAAAAAGGAAAGAAATGGAAATGAAAGGAAATATAGACTTAAGTGTCCTTGGAACTGTGTCTATATTATGAATGAATGTAAAAGTGTTGACCATCTATCAACTGGTAATCTTTTAGGCATTGTTCATAATTGGTTTAGTATATTTCTACTGGGCTGTGGCTCACCCCTATATGGGAACATCATTTCAGGTACAGGAAGCATGCCACCCCCCAAGGACTTAGTTGGGAGGCTAGTGGCGGACAGGCTTTTTGGTTGTCTTTCCATTTGTTGTATTACATGTAAATTCAAGCCAAGGGCTTTATGTGTAATGAGTTAGCACTCTACTTTGTTGTAACCAAGTGTTAACTTGGAAAGCTGTAAGCCCTTAGGGCATTTGCTTTTGTTGTTAACATGTGATACTTTTGTAATAAAACTCTGATGAATGGAAGGATGTGGACTTTATATATATCATAGCATGTCTTTATTGTTGGGATTAATGTTATTATTTTGAGGGCGTTACACTAGCCCAAAGGAGAGTCACTTTCAAATAGTTATAAATTGGGTAGGATAATGTAACTTATGTAATTTGACAGATTAGAATTGAATACCCAAAGGTAACATGACTAGCTGAAAAAATTGCATAAATTACTTTAGACTTACATAAGTGATTCTTAACGAGTGGACAATAGATATGCCTAAGTTTTTGCCCAAAGGAAAGACTTATGTGATATCAAGTAGTTCATCATAATTCTCAAAGCTTTAATATGTATATTGTTTATGCCTTTTTCCGTGTTACTTATGAGATCTTGTGTTAATATCTCTTAAGATCTGTCAAAAAGATAGCTTGCTATCTAAGGTGGTTGGACTTAGAAGGGAGGCTATATTGACTCCTCCGACCTTCCTGGGATCTTACTTGGTTATTGACCAAAGGACTCGTTAGTAACATTACCCTTAACGCTTAAAGTAAAATTTGGTTAAAGGCTGTTGAAGATCGACAAGCCACTTGCTGGCACTATTATGGTTGAATCAACAACAATAAAATATAATGGCCACTGAGGAGTTTAGGATCACATCCTCAATATGGCGACCAAGTTGCAAAACTTAAAACTTTAGGGATGCAGGTTGATAAAACTTTCCTCGTGCAGTTTATTCTCAACTCACTTCCATCACAGTTCGGTACATTCAAAATTTAGTATAACACCAATAAAGATAAGTGGAGTTTGAATGAGCTGACTAGTATGGGTGTTCAGGGGGGGAAGTGAGGTTGAGGGAGGAAGGACGTCAAACTGCATTGGCTGTAACTTATGGAGCTATAAAGAAAAAGATGGGTAAGTTTGTAAAATCAAAGAAAAATCCACCAAAGAAAAAGGATGAACCTGGGGAAGGAAAATCAGGCTCAGAATGGTTTCACTGTCAAGTGCTACTTTTGTGGCAAGAAGGGACATGTGAAGAAAGACTGCAGCAAGCGAAAGGCTTGGTTCGAAAAGAAATGTAAGAAATTTTCTTTTGTTTGTTATAAATCAAATCTTGCTGAAGTATCTTCTAATACTTGGTGGATTGACTCTGGGGCCGACGATCTACATTACAAATGACATGCAACGATATCTCTTAACCAGGAAACTGAAGGAAAGTGAAAGATTTGTCTATATGGGGGAACCGTCTCAAAGCTGAAGTCGTAGCTGTAGGAACCTATCGACTGATCTTAAAGATGGGGTCATCAGATGGATCTAGAAGACACTTTTTATGTTCCTTCAATTTCTAGGGAATTTAGTTTCATTATCCAAATTAAATCGTGTTGGATATTCAGTTTTATTTAATTGTGGAAAACTCAATTTAATGTTTAATTCAAAAGTGATTGGTTCTGGTAATTTATGTGATGGTTTATATAAAATTATCTTAAATCATGAGTTTGCACAATCATTAGTAACTCTGCATTTGAATATTGGTTTAAAACGTGGTCTAATTAATGAAAAAATCCTCAATCATGTGGCATAGACGGTTGGGGCATATCTCTAGAAATAGAATTGAAAATTGGTGAAGAATGGGATTTTGGAAAACCTAGACTTCACTGATTTTCAGATATGTGTGGATTGCATTAAAGGAAAGCAAACCAAACACACCAAGAAAGGTGCCACAAGAAGTAATGAGCTTCTTGAGATAATTCATACAGATATTTGCGGGCCACTCAACATCCCATGTCTTAGTGGTGAAAAATATATTTTTTTTTTCTCACGTTATGGATATGTGTATCTAATTCATGAAAAGTCTCAGGGCTGTTGACATCCTTGAGGTGTACATAACTGAAGTCGAGAGACAATTAGATAGAAAGGTTAAAATAGTGAGATCAGACAGGGGTGGTGAATATTATGGTAAATATGATGAGTCAGACCAAAATCCTAGCCCATTTGCCAAATTCTTAGAAAAGAAAGGCATTTGTGCTCAATATACAATGCCTGGTACGCCACAGCAAAACGGAGTTGCTGAAAGGCGTAATCGTACACTTAAAGATATGGTTAGGAGTATGTTAAGTTACTCAATTGTACCTATTTCAATGTGGGGTGAAGCTTTAAAGACTGCAATGTATATCTTAAATAGGGTTCCTAGTAAGGCGGTCCCAACAACTCCTTTTGAGTTATGGACTGGTAGGAAACCTAGTTTGAGACACTTACATATTTGGGGTTGTCCAGTGGAGGCAAGAATCTTTAACCCACAAGAGAAAAAGTTGGACTCAAGAACAATATCTGGATATTTCATTGGTTATCCAGACAAGTCTAAAGGGTACAAATTTTATTGTCCTAATCACAGTACAAGGATAGTAGAGACTGGTAATGCTAGATTCCTAGAGAATGGTGAAATTAGTGGGAGTGAGAAAACACGAGTGGTGAATTTCGAGGAAATTAGGGTAGATGTGCCAACATTTGACCCTTATCGAAAAATTGTTGTTCCTCAGACTATTCCACAGGCTGAGGGAAACGAACAACATAATGAAAATCCTTCACCACCTCATGTTTCACCACTTTATGAAGTACCACCGTTGAAAATATTGTAGAACCACCACAACTGGCAGTTCTGAGAAGATCTCAGAGGGAAAGAAAGCCTGCCATTCCAGATGATTACATGGTGTACCTATAGGAATCTGATTTTGATATTGGGATTAACAAAGATCCAGTCTCATTTTCTCAAGCCATGAATAGTGATGATTCTTCTAAATGGGTCAATGCTATAAATGAAGAGTAAAATCCATGGAACAAAATAGTGTTTGGGATCTCGTCGAATTGCCTAATAACTGCAAAAGGTCGGGTGTAAATGGGTCTTCAAGACCAAGCGTGACGCAAAAGGCAATATCGAACGATTTAAAGCCAGACTTGTTGCCAAAGGTTTTACTCAAAAAGAAGGCATAGACTATACAGAAACCTTCTCTCCAGTATCTAAGAAGGACTTGCTTAGAATCATCCTAGCATTGGTAGCTCATTATGACTTAGAGTTGCATCAAATGGATGTGAAAACTGTTTTTCTAAATGGGAATTTGGATGAAGAAATTTATATGGAGCAGCCAGAAGGATTTGCAAAGAAAGGTAAAAAACATTTAGCTTGCAAATTAAAGAAATCCATATACGGCCTTAAACAAGCTTCCAAGCAATGGTATTTAAGGTTTAATGATACCATTATCTCTTTCGGATTTAAGGAAAATGCAGTTGATCAGTGCATATATCTGAAGGTTAGTGGGAGCAAGTTCATTATTTTGGTGCTATATGTGGATGACATTTTGTTAGCTAGTAATGACCTTGGCTTATTGCATGAAACCAAGGAATATCTCTCCAAGAACTTTAAAATGGTCGATATGGGTGAGACAAACTATGTTTTTGGCATAGAGATCTTTAGGAATCGATCTCGAGGATTGCTAGGACTATCACAGAAAGGATATATTGATCGTGTTTTGAAGAGATTCAATATGCAGTTTTGTTTAGCCGGTGATGCACCCATCATGAAGGGTGATAAATTAAGTGAAAAATAGTGTCCAAGGAATGACTTGAAAAGAAAACAAATGAAGGACATTCCATATGCTTTGAGGCTACAAATCATGTTTCATGGTTGCGAAATTTCATCTCAGGACTTGGTGTTGTTGACTCAATTGCCAGGCCGCTGAAGATATATTGTGACAATACCGCAACAGTTTTCTTCTCTAAGAATGGAAAGTACTCTAGTGGTTCCAAACACATGGAAGTAAAGTACTTAGTCGGTAGAGAAAGAGTCCAGAAACAACAAGTGTTAATTGAAAATTTAAGCACCTCTCTTATGATTGCTGATCCATTCACAAAGGGATTGCCACCAAAGACATACAAAGAGCATGTTATCAGGATGGGTCTTTTAAGCAACCCTTGATGTGTATGGTTAATCGTGAGTGCTTATTTTTTATTTGACACTATTTGCGCAATAATAATTTTGTTTCTGTTTTTCCTGTTCTAAAAGTGTGTGTACACATTAAATTGAATATTGATAAACAGGGAATGTCTTAACAAGACAAATTACAGGGGCCTGTCAGGAAAATAATTATATATCCTAATAATGGACTGGGTTGGTGAAGGTTATCGATGGTGTAGTGCATAGAAGGAAATATGACATAAATGTTATATAACCACTATGACTCACATTGGTAATCTGAAGTAATCACAGTATTATAGTTCCTAATATATCTGAACTTATTGGTTATTTTTTAAAATTCGTGATCACGTGTCAAAGTTTTTAGTGTGGAATCCAATGAGTCAAAATTTTTATAAGTTGCATATTTTTGGAAAAACTCATAATTGCATCATAATCGGCTTAATGGGCCAAGTGGGAGAATGTTGGATTTATTTTCTAGTGTGGCCCAATAGCCTACATATTTTTACATGTTTTATTTTATTTGGACTCCACAATTAGATAGAGCCAATATTATATATAAAGTTCAGTAATTAGAATTTTAATATAATCACTCTTCTAAGATAAGAAGGAAACCTTGATGGATTAGGAATTCTTCTGATAGAGTTTATCTGGCCCTCTTCTCTCCTCTATATAAGGATGGGTGACTCCCCTTCTTTTGAAAATTTATTCCATCACTCTACGTTTTATAGTCATCCTAATGAAGTGAGAGACAGAGAAAAGAAGGTGAGCCAAGAATTAAAGGTTCAACTATTAGGGGTATTTTCTCAACTTCTCTAATTCAATGGCTGACAAATGTATGTTCGTTTTATTCTTGAGTTATATTGAATTCAAGATCCTGTTAAGTTTAATTCCGCATTATTATTATGGTTACATGTATTATTAATACTTACAATATTTTGGTCTTTTTTTTAAATGCGTCAAGATTAGATACATTTAAAAAATTAAAATAGTTTAACTGAAATAAGAAAAGAATTCACTAAAAATAAAAAAATATATAAAAAAAAAATTACTAAAAATAAACGATAACTCATCTAAAGTAAATTTTGAAAAATCAAATCATACAAACACTATTATTTCGAGCATGTGTCACTTAAAAGGACACTTTTACCCTGACACTTCAGTCCCGTTCCATTGATACAATTTTCTCCATATTTATAAAAAATTATGTAATGATTCGGAGCAAATTTATTTTGTGCCTTAACTTCATATTTTATTGATTTAAAAATGCTATGAACTGTGAAAAAGTGTTCCAAATTTAGGAGGCAGATTCCCTTCAGTCCAAGAGGGCGTTGTTTTGGTCAGTGAGGTTCATCATGGGTACCATTTTAATAATTCAAACAGTTCATTTTGTCAGGCACTTTGTGTATATTATCCACACAAAAAATTAAATTAATTTGATAATTGTAACCTATTTAATTTATCATTTTTTTCAAAAAAAAAAATGATTTATTTGAAAAAATACAATTGTAATTTATTTTTTTATTAAATAAACTAATCTGTTCTTTGACAGTACGAGTCTGTTGCATTACAATTTACAACCCATTCAAGTTCGTTCGACTTTGCATTCCAAACTCATTCATCAATTCTAGCTTGATTAATAAAAGTGTTGGCACGAGATTTGATTGATTTAAAATTGTAGACAAAATAAAAAATTGATAAATTTAAAATTATAAATTATAAAAAATATATATATAAATCAATGTAAAAGATCAAAAATCATTATAAATACATGGAGTTGTATTTTTCTATGCAATATTTTAATAAATAATTTTTTGAATTTCCATTATGTTGTAATTTTCTCAATTTTATATTACAAATTGTATTGTTCTCACTTAAAATTATAAATACTTTTATTTTCAAACCAATCAAAACTTATTTCTTGTTCACACTTTTGTAACGTGTAAACAAAATGAAAGTATAATGTTCGGGCAATCTATTTTTTGCACTGCCCACCACCTTTTGAGATAAGGGCTTTATAGCGACCCTAGTTTGAATCTGACCAGTTGATGTTTTGGATCCAGGTTTCATTGCCTTTTATGGTTGTTCATGTCTTGCTTCTCCTCTTTGCTTGTTGGGGCTAGTTCTTGGAGTGTCTTGGTTGCATTGGGAACATGTTGGTGACTTGTTTCTTAAACGGTCGTTGCACATAAATTTTCTTCAATGCTCAAGCGGCACTTCCTGCGCTCGAGCAATCATTTTCAACTTCCAGTACTTTTGCAGGTTGGCAGAGATACTAAGAGTTGTTATTCTGCGCTCGAGCGGTGTTCGCTTGAGTGGCACTTCTTGTGCTCGAGCAATGGTCACATGTCCATAAAACTTCTAAGAGTTTGTATTCTACGCTCGAGCGGTACTTCTTGCACTCGTCTTTATAAGGTCGCAGGACATTGAAAAAGTCACTTTTTACTTTTCTCTCTCTCCTCTCTCTTCCTTTTCACCATTGTTAGGGTTTCTTAGACCTAAAAGCTTGGGTTTCATCTAGTTACACCCATTTTCTACCCCTAGTCCTATAGATCAAAATGTAGAGGGTCGCAGGGGCTTCCTTTTGATCTGAGCGGATCGTGTTTTCATCACTGGTGGATTTTCGGCTTTTCTCCTCTTCGCTTCAAAAGGTAGGGATTCTTGAGCTCCTCTTCAATACCTCTTTATCGATAGACTTGTGGTATTTTCACTACATTTAAAAGCATAGTCAGTGGTTGATTTTGTTAAAAAGCATATAGGTGGATTTGGGTTTAAAATGATGAGTTCGTGGGTTTGAGTATAATTGGTTGTGGGTTACAAATCATGTTTAGGATGTAAATTGGAAAGGGTTTGGTATGCCATATGTTAATTTGGAATATCAAGGAGAAGTTTAATGTTGAATAGAAATGGGGATGTGATGTGGTTGTTTATGAATAATTTGGATTTCGAACTAACATTGGAGGACGTGCCCATTGTGGTGTTTGTTGGGATTTGGAGTAGTAAGATTGTATTTTCAAAACAAGTGGAACTAATTATCCTTTCTATAAAACATACGGGTTTGCGCTAAACAGGAATGTGGATTACCCAGGGTGTATTTATATTTCGAATTATGTGATTAACGTCTAGAGTTTTGTTCTTGGCCATCGGTAGAGGATGGTATTGCTTGTTGCTAGAGATGGTCTATGAGTATTATTGTAGGATGGGTTATGCGATGTAACATGTTTTGTTGCCATTGATAAATGAACATTGTGAATAAACGAATCCATTGTTGAGTTGTGAATTGTGTTGTTAAAAAAGTAACTGGAATGCTTGCAAATGTTGTTACCATTAAGAAATGGTTGTTGACTAGTTATGTCTTGATGTTTAGTACCCAATGAGGTGTTTTGGGAATGTTTGAAACAAAGGGAAAACCTTCGTGAAACTGTGGTTTGTGGAGTATATTTTTAAAAGAAATAACATTAATGTAATTAACGGATTATGACTATTATGGTGATAATTGAACTAGGTGTATGTATTACACCCGTGTAGTCTTCTTTTAATTTGCTCGTTATGCTTTTGATGTGATTTTATTTGGGGGTCCGTTACCCGCCGTGTTGAACCGGCAAAGCATGGCGCCTTGACAGAGGTTTCCTCGTCCCTTCCGGTTTGCATCCGGTAAAGTGTGAAAAGAAGGTCCATTTCCCGTTGTGTCTTAGCTGGCAAAGCGTGACGCGTTATGATAGGTTCTTTGTTCCCTTCTGGTTCGGGCCCGGTAAAGTATGACCTGAGGAGCACCTCCTTCCGGATGAGGCCGGTAAAGTGTTATGTGATATTGGTATTGTTGAATCTGCCAAACCGTGCTATAAGCAAGTGGAGATGGAATTGGTAGCATGTATTACTTCAGTTATCTCATTTTGGATATATATATGTACATAAATGTCGTCGATTTTCATATTGTGGGGATGAGATTGGTAGTACGTATTACTCAATTATCTCGTTTGAATGTATTCGCGTGTTAACGGTTTCATACCAGTCACCTTTTAAAATCCTTGGGCCTATGGCCAGGGAAGGTTGTAGATATATATATATATATTGGGACATAAATGTTCATGGTGTATAGAAAGGTAGGACGGGGATTATGATTTGCATGCAGAGTTGTATTTTTAGAACGGTTGTTGAAGTGAGGTTCTTTTTTGTTAACATGAGAAGTTTTTTCACAAAAAGAATGAGGTTTTAAAACATTTCTGTTGGAAGTAATGATGGGAATGAGAAAGAAAAGAAATCATTTTATACTAAATTGTGTCAAGAGGAACGTTTCAAGAAAAACACAGTTATATGAGTATATTTTATATGGTAAATGTCACACTACTTATATGGTATGTCCTAATGCATTCATGATCATTTTTATCTATATGTTGTGATTGGTTAGAATCTTCGAGATCTGTACTAGGCTTATTGCTCATCCCACGTGTTGATAAACTTTTTCAGGTACAAGGCTAGAGGATTATTCATAACTTGAAATCTCTTAATTGTTGGCCATGGGACCCTTTATTTGTAGGCCGAGTGCCATGTATTGTATAAAGGGTAAATCCCCTTTGTTTTATTAGTTGTTATTCAATGTAAGCCTATGGGCATTGTACTATGTCATATTTATATCATCATTGTTATCGTGAGAGAATGATATTATTTATTCTTGCTTATTCTCAACTAAATGAAATTGTTATAATGGATTTGGTAATGTTATTTGAGTAATAAAATATGGGGCGTGACAACTTGGTATCAGAGCGAGCTGGGTTGAATACCTTGGGCTCGTGGGAGGTGGTTTTACCATAGTGGGTTTACTATGCTTGGTGAGGACGTTGCATATAGGTGATTTATGTGTTAGGACTTTATGTGTTGCATTTGTGTGAGCATGGGGTTAAGTTTTCTAGATAATGCTTGTCACCGGTGAACTTACTTTGAGATTCTATTGGAAACACGGCTGATCAACGTGGTTTTTGATAGAAATTCCTTGAGAGTTTTGAGGCGAGTAGTTATCTTGTGGACTTGATTCGATTGTGTGATTAAGTGTTTAATTGTCTTTATGTGATAGAATTATGTGTTTCGGGACTAAGTGTGTCTTGTAACTTAGCGAGGGTTAATGTGTGCCTTGGGCATGACTGTCGTATTGTTTACTAAGTTTGTTTCAGTTTTGATTTTATAGGATGTCTTCGCGAGGGAGTAGAGGTCGTGAAGGAAGTAAGAGTGTCGGTAGAGGCACAATTGTTCCATTAGTACTTGCTTCTTCAACGTCGGTTGTGGGCAAGGAAGTTGCATGCGAGATTGTAAGAGTAGTGAGAGAAGCTCTAGCTCGCAATGAGGGGAACCCCATGGGCATAACCTTAAGTTTACCAAGACTTTTGATATGCTCAGAGTCGAAGACGAGGAGTTTAAAGTTGTGTTGGCTGGTTTCCAACTGAAGAGAGACGCTAGTTATTGGTGGAAGTCTGCGCAAGTTTCTGTGGGCACCACTTGGGGTGCTTTCACTGAGGCCTTTTTTGGCTAAGTATTTTCCTCTTTTTGCTCGGAAAAGATTGAGGAACCAGTTTGTTGAGTTGCACTAGGATGATACTCCTTTGGCACAGTTTGAAGCGAGATTCGCTAGTTTGTCGAGATTTGCTCCAGAGTTGGTTGCAACAGAGGAGCGACGTTGTCTTAAGTTCGAAGGGAAATTGTGTGATGTTATTCGAAGAAAAGTTGCCAGGGCAATGCATAAAGATTATCATGCCTTAGTAGAGGCAACAGCTCACGTGGAAACCGTTATCAATAGTGTTGGTCAAAATGAGGAGAAAAGAGTCCATACCGTCGAGTTCAATTGTTCAGAGAGGTAATAGACCTAGTAAGAATTGGAGACGAGCAAGGTCTCAAGCACAAGCGCAGTTGACGCCTCAAGCTATTTTTGTTTCTTTAGACTCGTCCTTTGGAGGGTCTAGTCAAACTCAGGTGTCCTCGAGTCAGTCTCGAAATAGGGGACCACCTTGGTGGTTCTTAATGTGGTTGGATAGCCCATGTTCGGCGTCGATGTCCTCTGAGGGAGCAGGCCAGTTTCAGTAGTCCAAGCAGGGACAGTAGTGAGGTTAGAAGTGTGAAGGAGTTTTGATGCTTTGTAGTGTCGTTTGATGTTATCTTGGGTAAGGCTGTATGCCTACGGATGTTGTTTATACATATGTGTATGTGGTTGTAAACCCAAAAGGTGTGGTTATGTAATTAACTTTGTACTCATTTGTAATGTGCTGATAGATGTTGTACAGATTGAAAATCCTAGTTTTATTATGCCATATTAATGTCTTAGGAAATGGGTTGGCTTATGATGTCTCCGGTTAGTCTCGTATGCCTTGTTGAGAGGCAGGGATGTGTTTTGTTTTGGACTTTGAGTCATAAGAATAGAAGATTGGTGGTTTCGTCGTATGGTATTCGAAGTTGGTTGGCACATAGTCACCTCGAAAATTGTTTTTGGTTTAAGTTAATGGTTGTAAGGTTGAGGGGTATTTTTGATTTTACTTGGCGGCGTGGAGCCTCACTTATGGGTGCGTTTGATTGGTGTGGATGTGTAAAACTTCTTGAGTTGCGGTGACGTGTTAATGTGTGAATTTTGCAAGTGCTTTTGCGCCATTGGATTACGTCGATTAATATTACTGGTGTTGTGCTGATTTGAGACTTCCGAGATTTGGGAAGCTATTTGTGTTATATTATATCTCTTTGTACTGTATTTATTTCTATTTATTGTTGTGATAGAAATTGCATGAGGATTAAGTAAATCGAAACTAATTTCTCACCCGTTGTCATTGAATAGGACTACGTCTTTAAATACGTTGTATATGTATGTTATTTGGGAGGAGATAGGGATGTACTCCATGTATGATTATGTCTTTAAATACATTGTATATGTATGATGTTTGGAATCATCGTGGGTGTAATGGTTGTAATTGGGTGATGGTTGAGATTCATCGGATATTGTTGAGAAATGAACTGAAAAGTGAGTTTGGTTTTATGGCCTTTTATGGCATTTGTTTCAACTAAAAATTCTGGATTTAAAACTTCACGGGTTGTTTTGAGAAAATGTTTGCAAAACAAGTGGTGTTCTTGAGATTTTGGAACACAATTTTGTTGGAAAATGATGTAAGCTTGAATAACTTTTGAGGAAAACAGGGTAAGTGATGAAAGAGTCTTTGAAATAATAAGAAAACTGTTGGTTTAACCAGATTATGTGATTGTTCTGTTCAACCTTGTAGGGGTGAATTATGTTATAGTTTGGTTTCAGTTACTAGTTATGTGCATTTTATTTTCCCTTGTGGGTTGGCATTGGTTGTTTCAATAGTACTAGAGTGTTGTCTCCATAGACTGTGGTTGTGGGTGTAGCCCTTCTTTTAGTGAGAGTTGATGGGGAATTCTGGTTAGGAGTGCAGTTTCTTTGATGTTTGCGTATAGAGCGCTCAGCTTGTATTTGGCTTTTAGGAGTGAGCAGTTCGGTTGTTTGGGTTAGTCATTTGGATCCCATCGGGTATGTGTGTCAGAGAGTCAGTTGTGACTTCTTTCTTGTTGGGTGTTGCTCAGGGGTCTTTAGGGCATCGAGGCGTTGGACCCAGATCCAGGGAAGGTATCCCGTCTATAGATCTAACTTTGGTCTTGGTGGGTTTTTTTTCTTTTCACCATTGGGTACCTTGTGTTTTGTCATCCTCTCAATTTTGGGGGACGAAATTCCTTAAAGGGGGGAGGTTAGAGCAACCCTGGTTTGAATCTGACCAGTTGATGTTTTGGATCCGTGTTTTATTGCCTTTTATGATTGTTCAAGTCTTGCTTCTCCTCTTTGCTTGTTGGCGCTAGTTCTTGGAGTGTCTTGGTTGCATTGGGAACATGTTAGTGACTTGTTTCTTAAACGATTGTTGCCTAGAAATTTTCTTTAACGCTCGAGCGGCAATTCCTGTGCTCGAGCAGTCATTTTGAACTTAGAGCACTTTTGCAGGTTGGCAGAGATGCTGAGAGTTGTTATTTTACGCTCGAGCGGCCATTCTTGTACTTGAGCGATGGTCACATATCTGTAAAACTTCTGAAAGTTTGTATTCTGCACTTAAGCGATACTTCTTGCGCTCGAGCGGCCACACTTTTTGTGTCAGGACGCTCGAGCGTCACTTCTTGCGCTTGAGTGGATTGTGGGTCTTTATAAGGTCACAGTACGCTGAAAAAGTCACTTTTTTCTTTTCTCTCTCCTCTCTCTTCCTTTTCACCATTGTTAGGGTTTCTTAGACCTAAAAGCTTGGGTTTCATCTTGTTACACCCATTTTCTACCCCTAGTCCTATAGATCAAAACGTAGAGGGTCGCGAGGGCTTCCTTTTGATCTGAGCGAATAGTGTTTTCATCACAGGTGGATTTTCGGCTTTTCTCCTCTTCGCTTCAAAAGGTAGGGATTCTTGAGCTCCTCTTTAATACCTCTTTGTAGATAGACTTGTGGTATTTTCACTACATTTAAAAGCATAGTCGATGGTTGATGTTGTTAAAAAGCATATAGGTGGATTTGGGTTTAAAATGGTGAGTTCTTGGGTTTGTGTATAATTTGTTGTGGGTTACAAATCATGTTTAGGATGTAAATTGGAAAGGGTTTGGTATACCATTTGTTAATTTGGAATATCAAGGAGAAGTTTAATGTTGAATAGAAATGGGGATGTGATGTGGTTGTTTATGAATAATTGGGATTTTGAACTAACATTGGAGCACGTGCCCATTGTGGTGTTTGTTGGGATTTGGAGTAGTAAGATTGTATTTTCAAAACAAGTGGAACTAATTACCCTTTTTATAAAACATACGGGTTTGCATTAAACAGGAATGTGGATTACCCAGGGTGTATTTATATTTCGAATTATGTGATTGACGTCTAGAGTTTTGTCCTTGGCCATCGGTAGAGGATGGTATTGCTTGTTGCTAGAGATGGTCTATGAGTATTATTGTAGGATGGGTTATGCGATGTAACATGTTTTGTTGCCATTGATAAATGAACATTGTGAATAGACGAATCCATTGTTGAGTTGTGAATTGTGTTGTTAAAAAAGTAACTGGAATGCTTGCAAATGTTGTTACCATTGAGAAATGGTTGTTGACTAGTTATGTCTTGATGTTTAGTACCCAATGAGGTGTGTTTTGGGAATGTTTGAAATAAAGGCTAAACCCGTGTGAAATTGTGGTTCACGGAGTATATTTTTAAAAGAAATGACATTAATGTAATTAACGGATTGTGACTCTTATGGTGATAACTGAACTAGGTGTACGTATTACACCCGTGTAGTATTCTGTTGATTAGCTCGTTATGCTTTTGATGTGATGTTGTTTGGTGGTCCGTTACCCGCCGTGTTGAGTCAGCGAAGCGTGGCGCCTTGACAGAGGTTTCCTCGTCCCTTCTAGTTTGCGTCGGGTAAAGTGTGAAAAGGGAGTCCGTTTCCCGCCTTATCTTAGCCGGCAAAGCGTGGCGCGTTATGATAGGTTCTTCGTTCCCTTCCGGTTCACGCCCGGTAAAGTATGACCCGAGGAACACCTCCTTCCGAGTGAGGCCGGTAAAGTGTTATGTGATATTGGTATTGTGAAATCTACCAACCGTGCTGTAGGCCGATGGAGATGGAATTGGTAGTATGTATTACTTCAGTTATCTCGTTTTGGATATATATATATATATATATGTATATGTACATAAATGTTGTCAATTTTCATATAGTGGGGATGAGATTGGTAGTATGTATTACTCAGTTATCGTTTGAATGTATTCACGTGTTAACAGTTTCATACCGGTCACCTTTTAAAATCCTTGGGCCTATGGCTAGGGAAGGTTGTAGATATATATATATATATATATATTGGGACATAAATGTTTATGGTGTATAGAGAGGTAGGATGGGGATTATAATTTGCATGCGGAGTTGTATTTTTAGAACGGTTGTTTAAGTTAGGTTCTTTTATGTTAACATGAGAAGTTTTGTCACAGAAAGAATGAGGCTTTAAAACATTTTCTGTTAGAAGTAATGATGGGAATGAGAAAGAAAAGAAATCATTTTATACTGAATTGTGTCAAGAGGAATGTTTCAAGAAAAACACAGTTATATGAGTATATTTTGTATAGTTAATGTCACACTACTTAAATGGTATGTCCTGATGCATTCATGATCATTTTTATCTATATGTTGTAAATGGTTAGGATCTTCGGGATCTTTACTAGGCTTACGTAGACGTCCCCGAACGCCCCGGGAGGGAAATCCCGTTTTGTTCATTTGGGCTCACTACAGTTCGGACTCAATGTCACGGTCTTGTATCTAATCTCGCAGAGTGCAATGCAAGACCGATGAATCATCAAAGAGTCCAAATCCGGCAAATCGTTTTTGAAAACAGATTTTTTTGAAAGAAGTGCCAAACATGGACTGCTTTGCCAGATACAGGGTCGCCACCTAAATATTTTATTTTGGAGAATTTAGGAAACCCTGACTCATTTGCCTAAGGCCACGTGTCCGTTATCACCAAAGTTGCCTCGGCTTGGGAACTTGGGTACGATTGGGGAAGGTCAGCTATGAGCACCCCCGCTCGCCCGATCAAAAATCGGCCTCTACTAACCATGATATTGATTTTTGAAAACATTATGTGCTCTTATTCCGGTTATTAGCCTAGATTTGCTACGTGATGCACACAGCATACAAGTATAGACTGGGTCGCCTGAATTGGAACAAAACATCTCATGTTCGTTTTGAAAAACGATTTGAAGGTGCTACTCGCAAGTAGGCTAAGACATGGATTTTGCCACCCTCAAGTGGGCTTAGAAAACATGGTGATTTGCCACTCTCAAGTGGGCTTAAAACTCTCAATCAATGAATTGTTCCAATTCAAATAATCCAACTTTCACCCACAGGCATTCAGGCAATTATATCACATAAGCACATAGCCTCATGGTAAGCATGCTATCATGGCAGTCACTCACACACATGCAAGGATGCTAAAACATAAACACTTACCGAGTACTCCAAGCCAAAGAAAGAAGCTAATTAGAAAACATGCATGAATCCTAACTATGCTAAGATGCCTAATGCAACACATGCAAGAATGCAACTAAGATAGGCTCGGCTATTCTAAGATGGCATATGAGATGCTATAGGTAACATGTATTCAACTTGGAATTAAAATACGATGCAGTTAGTATGATGCGGCGAGCCCGGTGCATGCAATACAGATGAATGATGCAAACATGCAAGCATAAGTATGTTAATTGAAACATGCCCTAATCTAACCATCATAAGCTGGTAAATAAAAGGGAGAAAGACGTGGGGTTGGAAGACATACATCACACACACGCACACTTATTACAATTGTGCCCTCGCTCGGAGGGTCCGAATAAATAATACAAATTAACTAATTAACTAACTAATTAATCATTACAAAACACTTAATTAATTAACAAATTAATTAGTCTACTAAAGCAGTAAAGAGGCCGCCGTAGCTCCGCCTCGGAATGCTTGGATGATGCATGCTCGATTCGCTTCGCTCAGAAACTCGTCGCCATGCCACTGTTGCCTCTGTTTACACTGTTCTTCACCTCCGAGAGTTGTGAAAATCCTAAGGTTGCTTCTGAACTACCCATCAGCACTCTGGAATGCCACCAGCCAAGAGGGAGTGCCACCGGCCATGGGGATAGGGCCATCGGCCAAAAATTGGATCACCGGCTTGATATTGATGGTCGGTCTGCACTAAAAGTGGCCGGCTGGCCATTTCTTCCTGCAGAATACTGGTTTTGCTGCAACAGAGGACAGACAATGCATGGCATGGAATTTTCAAGACAGTGTGTGCATAGCCACTCTCCCTATCATGCGATGAACTCAAGGGAGCATGGCCCTCGGTCCTTGGGCCACCAATCACGCATTTCAATGCATGATGGCCAAAGGTACCAAGTTTGCAAATTAATGTAAATGAATGCAACAAAACAAATGGATGCTTCACGCCCTGTCATGTTAAGGTCAAGGGCGTCGGTGACCAAGGAGTGAGACATGTTTCGTCACTTTAAGTATGAATACATCTCATTCCTCATGTTTGGTTTGACACCCCAAACCAAACAAAATGTAATGCATGTATGGCAAACGCAATGCAAAACATGTAATTGACGCAATGCAACATGAGCAATGCAACATATGTAGCTAATGTAATGAAACATGAGTATGCCAAATACCATGCAATACAACCTATTATGCAAACAACATGGCAATATGATAAGTATGCAACACTACAATGCAACCTAAATAGGCAACTATGCGAAGTGATAGGCATGCAACAATGCATTAACTACAAGGATGCAACAATCATGCAATGTAATAAGCATGCAACAATATACAAATGCATTATCCATGGTCTTACACTATGGGTGGATAGACCTCAGCCTTGTCCATAACAGTGGCCAAGAGTACTAAAATGATGGTGTCAACACGCAAAGCAAACATGCAAACCAAAGGGCCTAAGACTAAGGCATGAAAGGCAACTTTCAAGAACACCCAAAAGATGACAAACATGGACATTAGGCCAACAAAATTAGAGCTATGGTATGTTAGAATAAGCCCCAAAAGTCACATAAATGGCATCCCAAATGTCTAAACATGGTGGCATACACAATGACCAACACTTGAGGCATAAAACTACAACACTCCCAAGCATTGAAAGAGAGCCAAATGCAAGTACACAAGCATGAAACATGGACTGAAATATGGTCTCCAATGATGCCAAATCATGAGAATAAGCTAAGTAAAGCATGCTAGTGACCCACACTCCCAAAGCTTACAAGCTAGAATGCAAAGAAGCTATACAAAGCATGGCAAGCATGGCTAAGACAACCAAAGTCAGACCTCAAGCATGGTAAAACATGACTAAAAAACTTCACAAAGCTAAGCCAAAACATATGAACATGGTGGTCCAAATGCAAGATGCATGTTATGACAATAAAGGGGGTTACAAAGCAAGTGTATGATGCATGCAATGGACTATCAATTCGACCAAAAACAGAGGTATGCCATGACCAAATAACACCCAAAAGCCTGTGAAATGGAGCTAAAACCAACTAAGCATGCATGCTACCTTTATGAGCCAAAAACACAAGCATATGAGACATAAGGGGAGAGGGGTGTCCCTCCCCTATGCAATACCTCAAAACCCCTTCACCACCACTGAAAAGCCTCTGGATTTCAGTGGTGAGAAGGCCAATACACGAAAGTTCTCAAAGCTCAAACAAAGAAGGCACAAAAGGGCCAAACAAGGCCTAAGAGGAGGAGGACATCCCCAAACACCAAAATGACCTTAATGAAATATCTTAAACATGAAAAATCAGAACTTTTATCAGTTATACATATAGCTCGAAACAGCATGCAAGATAGGTTAAAAGCTAGTGCAAGAATGGGGAATATAAAGCAATATTGCTCCCCCTTGATGAACACTTCAAGAACAGCAACTCCAGCCTCCTCCTTCTGATCAAAACCCACTCAAAACTCCAAGAACAAACTCTCAAAACCTCCAAAACCGAAGTATGGTGTAACGCTAGGTGTTTTAGTGCAAAACTAAGAACAAAACACCCTTTTGGACACTCTAACACACACAAATGAAGAGAGAGAGGGAGATATAGAGAGAGAGTGATATATATGACATATATATCTCTGATTTGCTGAACCTCTCAAATGGAAGGAGAGGTCTCCTTTTATAGAACAAATAAGAGCCTAAGCTTCTTAGAGAAGCTAAGGCAAAGGGGTCAAGGCTTCTTAAAGAAGCTAAGGCAAAGGGGTCAAGGCTTCTTGAGGAAGCTAAAACAAAGGTCCAAGCTTCTTGAGGAAGCTAAGACAAAGGCTCAAGCTTCCTCAAGAAGCTAGAGCAAAGGGTGCAAAGGGTGCAAATCCTCCATACACGTGTATGGAGGGCAGGATCTGTGCATACCAGCTGGCACAGCTGGCATGCATAATGCCTGAAAAAGGCAAAAAAGAGGTGCCGGCCACAAAAGGGGTCGGTCGACCAAAGCAGAGGCCGGTCGGCCACAAAAGGGGGCCGGTCGGCCAAACATTTGGCCAATAGAAAAAACAAATGGCCGGTGGCATCATGCCATGGCCGGTGAGGTGTGGGGATGGTCAACAAGCCATTCCCTGCCCTTAGATGCAGAAACACAAGTGTTTGGTCCACAACCAAGCACAAAACAAACAAGCCGAGAGGTCTTGAGGCAAGGCGTGCAACCGAGACCTCTGAGAACTCAAAACGAACACAAACATGGATGATCACCGAGTGTTCAAACGGTGACGTCCAAGTCTTGAGGACGGTCAAAAATGGGGTGTCTACAGCTTATTGCGCATCCCGCGTGTTGATAAACTTTTTCAGGTACAAGGCTAGAGGATTATTCATGACTTGAAATCTCTTAATTGTTGGCCACGGGACCCTTTATTTGTAGGCCGAGTGCCATGTATTGTATAAGGGTAAATCACTTTTGTTTTATTTGTTGTTATTCAATGTAAGCCCATGAGCATTGTACTATGTCATATATTTATCATCATTGTTGTCATGAGAGATTGATATTATTTATTCTTGTTTATTCTCAACTAAATGGAATTGTTATAATGGATTTGGTAATGTTATCCAAGTAATAAAATATGGGGCATGACAGGCTTCCATACCACGCATACATTCAAAAGAATTTAATGCAACTCTTATGAAGAACATGGACCAAGTTGTTACAATTTAAGAATTTAGATACAGAAAACTATTAACAAAACAAGAAATGTAATCTGTATTCAACTCTTATATGGTGAAACTCAAATTTAGAATGAATTAAGACTACAAACTTTTTTATTTTTTATTTTTTTCATATTTTTCTATGTCTGAACTCTCGATCCTTAACATTACTTGATGTAGTATGCATGGCCTCCCAATTCTTGCAGTAAATGCACAAGCAGGAATTGCAACGGGGCGGGACCGGGGACCACACTCCCCGTCCCTGATCCCCGATAGTGAGAAATTCCCTGTCCCCGGCCCTGATCCCCGTCGGGGATCCCATCGCCCCCCCCCAACCCTGCAAATTCCCCGATTTACAGTTTTTTTTTTTCAAAATTTTTTTTAAACATCCTTTTAAGAGAATCTGTACATATTTTAAAATTAAAAGAATCTGTACATATTTCAAATAATCAATACTTATTTTAAAATTAAAAAATCTGTACATAATTTCAAAAACATAGCGTAATCTGTACTCAACAAGTTATTTGTCAATAGCATAGCATAGCATAATCTGTACATATTTTCATGCTATCTGTCAATATGAACTCAATAGCAACATAATCTGTACATAGCGTAATCTGTTGACAGATTCATCCAGCAGATTAGTCCCAAGCACACAAAAAATAATCAATACTCAACAATCAATACTCAGTCCCAAGCATAATCTGTTGACAGACTCAATAATCAATACTCAATAGGATAGGCTACCCAAAAAATTCAACATGTTGACAGATTCATCCAGCAGCCATAATCTGTCAACTGAAGTAGCATATTCAGTCCACTAGCCCACAGAGAAAGAAAAATTCAACAAGTTGCAAAACATCATAATTAGTCCCCAAGCACAGCCCGCATGGGATAGGCTACCCAATAAATAAAATTAAAAAAAAAAAAAGAAAACAAATCCATTTCAATATAAAAAATAAGATTGTCCAATACAAGTTTCATCATCTTTCAAACCACATTACAACTTTCATCAAGTCCTTCAACTTGAATTCCTGTTAAATAACAAAAAGGAAAACAAATAATCAATACTATTAATAAGATGTAAAAAATATTAACAATTAAAACAAAAATGATGACAACTAACACAAAGTGGCACATGACTCATCCGACTCCATCTCATCATCATCATATGTAGTCGCATAACCCACCGATTCCAATGTTGAATTTCCTAAAAAGTAAAGAATATAAATTCAATATTAAAATTATTCCATGGTAATATAAATGTGAAATAATAATTTCCTTTCAAATAATAATATTCCTTTTAAAATTATTGCTTTTTGGTGTTGTTGTCCAATAAGCTACACTCTCTCGAATTTTCTCCACACCCACTCATATGACATCCAATCCATCTTGAGTAGGTATGTGGCAATGATTGTTGTGATGCCTCGCTCTCAAATGGTACTTGAGAGTTAACTTCTGACATTTTTAACCTTTACAAAAATAACATGAAATGAATAACCAAAGGCAGCCCATTATAATGTAAACACTAATCACATCCAAATATCCAAATATCCTAAGAATTCAAATCTTTCAGTGCCTCACTCTCAAACTATAGCGACCCCGGTCTTTTCCCATTTGGTTGTTGCATCCGGACTTAGGTTCTGTAGATCCTGTGGTTATATATATGTTTGTTTCCATCCTTCCATACTTTGCCTTTGAGTTATAGGATGTGTTGGGCAGGTTTGTTACAGGTTGGTTGTGTTTGGGAACAAATGGTTGCTGCCCAGAATTTTGGTCCTTCGCTCGAGCGGAGCAGTTTGTCGCTCGAGCGAGCTCTTTGTTTTTGGTTCTTCGCTCGAGCCAGTATTTCTTCGCTCGAGCGAGTGACTGCGTCTAGGTATAGACCTGAGAGCTGTGTTTCTTGGCTCGAGCAAGCTTTCCTTCGCTCCGAGCGAGCGATGTGTATGTTTTCGAGTTCTTCGCTCGAGCGAAGCACTCTGTCGCTCGAGCGTGCTTCTGGGTTGCAGACCTGAAGCTTCGAGTCTTTGGCTCAAGCGAGACTTTCTTCGCTCGATCGAGCTTTCTTGTGTCTGGGCACTCGAGCGACCAATCCTTCGCTCGAGTGAGCCTGTTTTATTTAAATACGCAGAAAGTCTTTGGCTCAAGCGAGACTTTCTTTCGCTCGATCGAGCCTTTCTTGTGTCTGGTCGCTCGAGCGACCAATCCTTCGCTCGAGTGAGCCTGTTTTATTTAAATACGCAGCAGCGGTTTTAAATACACTTTTTCACTCTCTTTTTTATTTCAAAACCCTAGGTCCGTGTTCTCTCTCCCTCCACTCACCTTCTCTCTTAGGTTTCATCTAGTTTTAGGGTGTTTCTACCCTAGGTTCTTTGTTTAAAAGATAGAGGGACACGAGGGCTTTACTTTAATCTGAGAGTTGGGCGGTTTGGAGCACTTTGGACTTTCGTCATCTCTCCATTCGAGTTCTTCACTTCAAGGTAGGGATTTCCTACTCCATATTATAGGTTTTGTCCTAAGTTTTGGTATTTTTGATATGCTGGTGTCCGTTTGTTAATTTTGGAAAACTAGGGTTTGTATTATAATTTGAGAAATTGGGAATTGTTTATATATTAAATTCCATGTGATTGTGAATCATGAAAAATGACATTGGTAGTGTCAAGTTGATAAAATTGAACCTTAGGGTTGGTTTTTGAGAAAAGGGGAAAAAGCCCTAATTGTTGTAATAAATTAATTCGTATAATTAATTTTGGTGAAAATTATGGAATTAAGTTTAATTCATGAAATTGGGGTACTATGGGATTAAATGGTGTAGTAGTTGGATAGTTTTAATCACTCATCTATAAAAATGTTGAATTTACATTTGTTGATGCATTTATTTCCTGTTTAGAAATAACTGTTTTGGGCTATCGGTGGAGGATAGTCGTGATTGTTGTAGACATTGCATGTTGATTAGGGAAAACTGAAACTAATCACATTGATTGAGTCATTGAATATGACAGTTGAATTAATACAGCCAGTCTGTGTATTGATTGAATATTGTGTATGACAAGTATTTAATACATTGTATATGCATATTGTTTGGGAGGAGATAGGGGATGTACTCCACGGTTTGAGGGAAGATAGGGGATGGACTCTCAAACCTGTTTAGGAGGAGAAAGGGGATGAACTCCATTAGTACAGCAAATCTGTGTACTTATTGATGCATGGAAGTATTTTAGTACAGCAAACATGTGTACTTATCAATTGATGGAAGTGTTTCATTATGAGCCTTAGCCTCATTTAATTGTTAATATCAGAAGTAATATTAATTTGAGATGTAGTCTCAGTTAGTTGTTTGGCCAAGTTCTGAGCTATGTCTGTATAAATGGAAAATGGGAGAAATAATGGAAAGTGAAACGTATCATGGACATAGTGGTCATGAAACTGTATTGTGATAAAGTGGTTTATAATTGTAGCCATCTATTGAATGCTATTGCTTTAGTCAATTCCTATATTTGGTTTAGTATATTTCTGCTGGGCTATGGCTCACCCTATACGGGAACATCATTTTCAGGTCCAGGTGATATGCTACCTCCAAGGACATAGCTTGGAAGGATTTGGATTTGAAGAATTGTTTTTAGTTATTTGTTATTTGATATTACATGTAAACTCAAGCCGAGGGCTTAATTTGTAGTTGAGTTAGTACTCACATTTTGTGTCCAAGTGTTGGCTTGGAAAGCTGTAAGCCCATAGGGCATTTATTTTCATGTTACATGTAATGTCTTTTAATAAGAACACTCTGATGAATGGAATAATGTTTTGTTTTGCTTATATCAATGCATGTCAATATTGTGTATATTATGGATTTATTTTGAGGGCGTTACACAAACATTCTTTAAAACCTCACATGTTCGTGGTATACATTTTAGACTCATGATATTGATATGTTCATTGTATAACCAGCATCCAGATTAAACGAGCAGTAATTAAACTTGCAGAATTAACAATTATAATCCATGGATGAAACTTTCTACTTGGTACTTGTATAGTGCAAAAAACTAGATACAAACAGATACAAACAGAAAACTAACAGTGATGTTCTCTGGCTCTATTCATGGCTTGGTCACAACTTACTCTAAGCCTCTCTAGTATCTAAATGCATTCTCACCAGTTCATCAGATCATATATATAAAATTATATACACACATGTGTACAGATTATTTTTCCACCTTATCATGCTCTATCTTAAAAATTACCTCACCCATGTGCAAGTGGACAGCACCCAGAGGATTAGACACTGAAGTCCAAATTAACAAGTGCAAGAAAAAAGGTAATACCTTAAAAAAATTGAATCAATACCATGGATTAGATATTGTGAACTAACAGTCAACTAAGAGTTCCAGTCTAAACCCGAGTTCGTACAAAATTACTCAATTTTCATGGAATGTTATTTTTCTTCTCTTTTCCTTTGTTGCATCTTAGTATAATTGTGCCAATACCATTTGCTTCAAAATAGGAGATACCAACATAAAAATGTTCCTCCCTATCAAAAATAAATAAATAAATAAACATAACAGTATTCCTCTTGTCTTTTTCCTTCACGAGTCAACAGATCAACAGATTATTAATGATTTGCTTCAATAATTTATAAAATAAACAGATGTATAAAATGAATATTGACGTTAGACAGATATATAAATGATGTGTTTCATGATATATAAAATAAAGGTTGAAAAAATGATCTGTTTCATGATAAAATAAATGATGTGCTTCATAATAAATAAATATATAAACAGATATATTATATATATATATAATAAATAAATTTAGAGAAAAAAAAAACAGAGCTTGAAGAAAATATATATACACTCAGATATATATATATAGAATATATATACATATATGTAAACCCCAGATCGAAATCCCTAGAGAGAGAGAGAGAGAGAGAGACCTAAACAGAGAGAGCAACACGGAGGAGCGGTGGTGAGGGAGAGAGAGCAGCAGCCCCGTCGTGTGTGTGTGTGTGTGAAAGAGAGAGAGAGAGAGAGAGAGAGAGAGAGGAGGGTGAAACGGTAAAACGGCAGAGGCGGGGTAACGGTAAGGGTGGATCAGTGGTGACGGAGGATCGCCGGTGAGGAAGGAGGCACGGTGGTGAAAGAAATAGAGGGGGGGAGACCAAAACCAGTGGCGATGGCGAGCGCTAGAGAGAGAGAGGGGCGGAATAGAGCAGCGCCGTATGTGAGTGAGAGGCTGAGTGTGTATGTGTGTCAAACCCCTAAACAAACACAAGCATGTTATATATACCCAGGGGACAAAACGGTAAATGTACCTCGGGGACTAAACGGGGGCCGGGACCGGAGCGGGTCCGAGGCTCAAACATCTATCCCCATCCCCGGCCCGGATGTCATCGGGAATGAAATTTTCAATACCATCGCCGGCCCGGCAGGGATATTTTTTCAGTGAATAACCATTGAATTCAGGGTCGGGGGGTCGGGTCCCCGTCAAGTCGGGTTCAGATTGCCATCCCTATACACAAGCAAGGAAAAAAAATGGGTCGGATTAGAATTGAGTAAAATTTGGTGGGTTGATGGAAAATACGATTCTAAGCATGATCCATCAAATTTTCATGGTCCCCAGCAAATTTTGGACAAATTCCATCGTTAGGCCTTCAATTTTGAGGAATTTGTGGTTTTTGAAAATATTTGTAACTTCCATTACTCCTAGCGTAGACCTTGGAATTCGATTCGACAAATTCTATCATTATCATATTAGCATATATTAGTAGTTTTTTTAATTTATTGTAATATTTTTATTTTTGATAATTTTTGTTATATTTTCTTATTTTTATTTTGCTTACTACAAAATTACTAATTCTGATTGTTTCTTACTAGGTTAGGTTTGTTTTTACTTATAAATACTATTTGTAAGCTTTAGGGTTCTTCAATTTTTTATGCTCTATGTTCCAACTTTAAGTATTTTTTTTGAAAATCAATCATTGTTGAGTCTTCATTCTTGATATTCTTTATGAATCAATGAGTTTAGAGAAAAAATCTTACTTCAGATATTTTTGGTTGACTCAACAAATTTTAAAATTATTATTATTTCACATTTCTCGCTATATTATTACTACAAATAGATGTTTTGATGGAACTATTAACCAAATAGTAATGTTATGAAAAATATAATTATGTATATATCCTTTATTGTGTCACTTTATATTGATTTTTTTTTTTCCCTTTCTAACTACTCTATATTGATCTAATGACTCCCTATTACTCATGTTTGTGCTACTAAAAAAAGGTGCGTGGGTTTTTGATTCCTAACCCAACACTCAATCAATTTGACGAACTAAATAACTCCAACCTGCTGCTAATCGAAACAGTTACGAAATCGCCAATGTGCAAAAATCAAAATCCTAATTTGTTTGGTTATTTAGTTTTTAAAATTAGATTTTGAGTTTTTATTTAGTATTTTCTTTATTTTTTTTTTTTTTGCAAATTTTTTAATACTTGTTAATTTTTTTTTTTTAATAAATTTTTTTCAAATGCTGAATACACACATAGGCATATGTTAGAAAAATATACAAAAAGCCATGTTTTTGTTTAATGGGGTTTAGTATTTAGTTTTAATAATATAAGTTATTCCAATTTTACTGAAAATCATTATGAATGATATTTGCATTATATTAATTTTATACTTGAACTATTTGATTTTGGCCTTGTTTGAGAAGTTGGTTATTTTATTAGGCTATTTTAATTTTTGGATATTTTAGTAAGCTAAATTTTTTGTGTTTAGGAATATAATTGGATTTTTTTATAGTTGAATGTTATATTTGTAAGAGAAAAATTGAAATGATTATGGATTTGATGTAAAATTTTGTCTTATTGGCTATTTTAGTTTATTTTTTCTTTTGTGAATTTTAGCCAAAAAATACCCCACAACCCACTTGCCAAACAAATTAAAGGAATTGTTGATGTGACACTTAAATTTCATTAATTTTGTACTTGAACTATTTGATTTTTTTATCAGTTGTCTTTTATAATTAAACAAAAGTTGTTGACATGATACTTAAATTTCGTTTTATTCCCAAATTAAGGGTGTTCAAAAAAATTGGAGGAATCGGTTAATTGATTCAATCTAGTTAAAATTGTTGGTTTGGTCTGATTTTTATTAATTTTGATTTTGATTCTAATTATGAAAATAGTGGAACCATTTGGTTCCAAGACTTTGGTTATAATTTAATTTTGCCTTTCAAACTATCAATTAAAAATTAATTCAATCATTATTTTTTTAATAATATCAATTTTATATTTAAATTATTCATTTTTGTATCAATTTTATCCATACTGTCAATTGTTGTTTATAATCAAACAGAAATAGTTGATGTGAGCCCCAAATTTCATTTGAAATTTTTTTTATCCTCTAATTAATATTTTAGATATAGTTTGGAGTAGGGATGGATAAACATCAAGCTGGGCCGGATTCAAGTCGGTCCAACATTATACAGTAAGAGTATATATGTCATCTCAATCCCGGCCCGAGTATATATGTCATCTCAATCCCGGCCCGACCTAACATCAAGTCTAACCTAGTCATTTCAAAATTTGGTCCAATTGAATTATTTAAACCCTTTTAATAATTATCTGAATTTAAAATATTAATAAAATTCAATAATAAAATAAATATAATTATTTTTAAAAATTCATTTAATTTAAGTTATAGAAAGAAATATATATGTGTATTTTCATTCTTTATTTATTTTTTGGTGACTAAATAATATAAAAGTTAAAAATTAATATTTTTTTTAAATAGGTGGGATGGACTGGGTTAAAACTCTGTATCCCAAAATTTAGCTTGAAAATTAAATGGTCTAAAAAATTTTGTTTAACCTAACCCTATAGACTGTATTTTTCTCAAACTCAAAAAATATTGAGTTGGGGGCCGATGATCATCCCAAGTTTGGGGGTAAAATAAAATGTTAAATGAAATTCCAGTATCATGTTAGTAATTTTCATTTGATTATAAATAACAACTAATGACAAGAGTAAAATTGATGAAAAATCAAGGGTAAATTATAAATACACCCCTTGAGATTTGCTTAAAGTACAGATTGCCCCATGTGATTTAGAAAATTACAAATTGTAACGCCCTAAAAATAAACCCATAATTCATACATTCATGATACAAGGAATTGACAATATATTCAAGAGAATAATGTGTACATCTATTTATCAGAGTATTTATCACAAAAGTATTACATGTTGACAACAAAAGTAAATGTCCTACGGACTTACAACTTTCCAAGCCAACACTTGGTTACAAAAAATGTGAGTACTAACTCATGCATATTAAGCTCTCGGCTTGAATTACATGTAATACACAAAAAGGTAAACAACAAAAAAGGGATCTTCAGCCTCTAAGGCCTCCCAAGCTATGTCCTTGGAGGTGGCATATCACCTGAACCTGAAAATGATGTCCCATATAGGGTGAGCCAATGCCCAATAGAGATATACTAAACCAAGTATGAGAAATAACTAAAACAATAGCATTTGATATATGGTTGACACTCATAAACCAACTTACAACACTTTTCAATTCAACATCACGTACATCCATTTTTCATTTCAGTTTCCTTCGCTTATACAATTTTGATTCATAATTATGGCTCAGAACCTGGCCAAACAATTCAATGAGACTATAACACATATTAAAAATACTTCCATACTTCACAATTCACATGAGAATATAACTCATATTAAAACACTTCCTTACTTCAACACTTTCATATTTCAAATGATACACAGATTTGCTGTGTCAGTGGCGTCCATCCCTATCTCCTCCCAAACAGGTTTGAGAGTCCATCTCCTATCTCCTCTCAAACCATGGAGTACATCCCCTATCTCCTCCCAAACAATATACATATACAATGTATTTAAACACTTATCATATACAATGATTAATCAATACACACATTTGCTGTATTATTCCAACCGTCATATTCAATGACATATTCAATGTGATTAGTTTCAGTTTTCCCTAATCATCATACAATGTCTACAACAATCAAGACTATTCTCCACCGATAGCCCAAAGCAGTTATCTCTAAACAGATAATAAATTTATCAACAGATAAAATATCGACATTTTCATATGTGAGTGATTTAAATTATCCAACTACACCATTTACTCCCACAATTTTCCAATTTCATGAATTTCACTTCAATTTCACATTTCCCCAAATTAATTATTCAAATTAATTATTCAACATAATTAAGGCATTTTTCCCATTTTCTCAATATTAGCCCAAAGGCTCAATTTCATCGATTTAACAACAACAATTTCATTTTTCAATGTCTCATACACACATAGGTTTTAACATTTGAAAACACTCCTTTTTATAACCTCAAATCAAACCCTAACTTTCTCAAAATGACTAAGCAACACCATCTAATCAAAATAACCAAATTTTATGTTAAAACTCATAGAATAGAGTAGGTTATCCCTACCTTAATTTTCGAAGCTCAAAGGAGAAGAGAGGTGAAACTCAAAGTGCTCCAAATCCACAACTTTTCAGATTAAAGCGAAGCCCTCGCGAAACTCTACCTTTCTTCCAAAGGGACTAGGGTAGAAGACCACTAGAACTAGATGAAAACCCTATAAATAAGGTATATAGAGAGAGAAAGAGCAGCTGGTCTAGGGTTTGTATAAAAGAAGATGATAAAAAAGTGAAGTGTAACCCCCTGCTGCCAACTGATATAATCGAGGCTCGCTCGAGCGAAGGAGTGGTCGCTCGAGCGACCAGAAATAAGAAAACCTCGCTCGAGCGCACAAAGCCTCACTCGAGCCAACAATTCGAAGCTTCAGGTCTGCAACCCAGAAGCACGCTCGAGCGAAGAAAACCCAAAACATACAGCTCGCGTCGTCGAGCGAAGGAAAGCTCGCTCGAGCCAAGAAATGCAACCTTCAGGTCCAGAACCAGACGCAGACGCAAGCTCCAACGCAAGACTTCTCGCTCGAGCCACCACACACAACACCCAACTCTCGCTCGAGCGAAGGAACCCTGGCTCGAGCGAAGGATCTAAAGCACAGATTTCGCTCGAGCGACAAAAGTCTCGCTCGAGCGAAGACACCAAAATCTGGGCAGCAACCATTTGTTTCAAAACACTCCCAACCTGATACAAACCTGCCCAACACATCTTAAAATTCAAATATAAGGAATTAAAGGATGGAAATGAAACAAATGCAACAATACTCAACCGCGGAACCTAAGTCCAAAATACTGTACATAAAGGGGAAAACCCAGGATCGCTATACAAATACCCCATTGTTAGAATTTTTTATTTAATAGAATTAACTAAAAAAAAAATGAAAATTCATAATTGCTCTCCTATACAATTATAAAATTACCCTAAATTATTAATTGACACATATGTATAACATCATTAAAAACTTTAAATTGACTTGATGATATATTAATAAAAAGGGTGATTTGTTATGAAATTAGAAACCTCAGGGGATGAATGCAATTTTCAAAACTACAGAGAACAATTTGTGTTTTAATTAAACCTATTTGTAATTTACCCAAAAATTGAAATAATATAAATTTAAAATTGATATTATCAAAACAATAAGGTGCCGTTTGGTAACACTTACGTTTTCAGTTTTTCTGTTTATATTTACAAAAATTTTAAAAACTCAAATAAAAACTTGTTTGGTAAAATTTTTGATTTATAAATCAGTGGTCTCAGTTTATAAATTTGGCCAAAAAATGAAACACAAAAAATGTGTTTTCATTTTGAGTTTTCAGTTTTTTTTTTTACCACCCAACACTAGCCACCACCCGCCACCATTTTCCACCACCGTCTTCCGCCACCCCCCACCACCACCTGCCACCACCACTCACCACCCACTTGCCACCACCGCCCACCACCCACTCGCCACCACCACCCACCAGCCACCTGCCATCCACCCACGACCCGCCACTACCATCCACCGCCCGCCACCACCACCCACCACCCGCCACCACCACCCGCCACCTACTTGCCACCGACCACTTACCACCCACCTGCCACCGCCATCCACCACCAGCCACCTACCACCACCACCACCCACCACCCACTACCACCACCATCACCCACTACCCACCCGCTAACCACCCTGCCACCACCACTCACAACCTACCACCACCCACTCGCTACCACCTACCACCCGCCACCATTCACCTACCCACCCACCCACCACCACCACCACCCACCCACCACCACCCACCACCCGCCACCACCCGCCATCCGCCACCACCACCACCCACCCGTCCCCACCACCACCACTACCACCCACTCGCTACCACCCACCACCCGTCACCGTCACCCACCCACCCACCATCACCACCTGCCATCCGCCACCCACCTGTCACCATCACCCACCACCAGCCACCACCACCCACTCACTACCACCCACCACCCGCCACCGTCACCCACCCACCCATCACCACCACCCGCCACCTACCCGCCACCACTACCTGCCACCACCACCCACCACCACCACCACCACCACCACCACCACCCACCACCCGCCACCGTCACCCACCCACCCACCACCAACACCACCCACCCGCCACCACCCATCACCACCAGCTACCCACCACCCACCGTCACCACTTTCCACTACCGTCTTCCGCCGCTGCTTGCCACCACTTGCCATTTCTCACTCTTTTTTATATTTTTAAATTTTTTTAAATATTTTGTCAATTATCAAACGCGTTTGTAGTTTATGTTTTTCTAAAAATAAACAAAAATCAGTTTATAAAATTTTTGTAAATATAAACTGAAAACGTAAACATTACCAAACACACCCTAAGAGTTTAATTATTTTTATGAGGTAATTTAAGTAGTAAAATTATATTTTCTCTATATTATGTGTTCAGATACTATGTGGCTTTGTTTGGAGTGTGCTATATAAGCACATTTTTTATCTTTTTATTTTTTTGAGTCACATCATTTCTCTATTTTTCTGTATATCTTTTCATAAAAAATTAAAAAATACACTTATCTAAATCATCCCAAATACCTCCTAAACAGGACCACTAATTGCGCGTAGGATTCCTATTGTAAAAGGAGAGGCCTAATGGGCTTCTATTCCGTGATAGGTTGAGACTCTATGTTTCTGGTGACAACAATGCCACAGTTGCTATTTTGGTGTTTTCGCTTTCCCGTGAGTAATCAAGTGGACCACGAGGGTTTCGTGTTCGTCCAATGACAAGAAAACACGTGGCTAAAGATACAAATATAAAAAATGAATGTGATGAGCTGAATTGGGAAGATTAATGAGAATATTTTCTACTTCTCAATTGTTGTCCTATAATACTTTATTTTGAGAGTGTCACACCAGATGATAGGAGTGAGAGTCAAATGGAACCATGTATGTGTTTGGCCTAAGCTATTAAGCCCGGATTTGGTTGATGTTGTTATTTTTTATTTTTTTCGTTCAATTATTTTAATTACTATTATTATTAGAGGTACTAATTAGTTAAAAAATTTCTCTTTCTTGTATGTCAATTAGTCCAAATAAAATTATTGATTTTATTTTAGTTTTGAATTTTTAAAAACAACAATTAGTATTTTTTGTTTTGTTTTCAATTAACTTTCTAATATTTTAGTCATTTAAAAAATTTAATAAATACAACAAAAAATATAAAAATGTACTAAATTTTTATACTCTTTTATAATTTTTTGTATTTAGTAAAATTTTAAAAAAAAATCACAAATTTTAAAATTTTAAAGTGTATTAGAATTAAGTGTATTTAAAAAAAAAAGAAACAAGAGAAATTGTTTTTTAAATTCCCTAATATTAAGATTTTATAAAATGAATGACATACAACATTTTTATAATATTTAAGGTCACTTAACATTTTTACAGAGAAAATTTGACGCAGAGAAATTTTACCTGACTCGGAGAAATTTCGCCTCGAGACAGAGATATTTTAATTTTCATAGAGAAAATTATCTGATTCGGACAAAATTATCTGATTTAGACAAAATTTTAATTTTAATTTTAATTTTGAAATTTCTCTAAGTTGAGGTCGAAATTTCTCTGAGTCGGGGCCGAAATAAAAAATAAAAAACATATTAGACCTCTCGTACTACACGAAATTAGAGAGGGATGTTTTACTAATTTTTTTGAAAAAAAAAGACAAAATATTAAAAAGTTCACAAAAACCAAAAAAAATTATGTGAATTAAAAACTCTAAATCTATAGTAATGCATCAAAAAATTAATAGTGACTTAAAAATTAAAATCCACCTAAAATTGTATAGAATCTGACAATTTATATCTATTTATCTATACTATTATTAAAAGTGAACAACTCACTTTGGATATGTTTGATTGACAGGATTAGAGTATTAAATTGGAATTATTAATCTGTGGGCCCAATAATTCTGTGTTTGTTTTGAAATTTTGTTTCAACATTATTAATCCAATGGATAATTAATTCAACAAATTTGTAGGATTATTAGTAATGGGTAGAGGTAGGATTTTATATCTTGAGCTAGGAAATAAAATGAGAAGACTCTTTTACCCTTGACTAAAAATTAAAACACTTATTATTTTTATATAATTTTATATTTTAGAAGGTTAAGAATAATTTTTAAGAATTTAAAAATATTTTTTGATATTTATTTTATCAAATTATTTTATATTTTAAAAAAAATCTTAAAAAAAAAACCAAATATGGCCTTTGTATTTTGTATTTTTATTTTGTTTTTATTTATTTATTTATAATTTTTTTCAAAACCACGTTTATGAAGAAATTTTGATAAAATAAAGATTGTGAAGAAATATTGATGAAGGGTAAGATTGGAAAAGAAGGTAAATATAGTTCTAATCCTACATTCATATGTTTTCTTATCCAATGTAAATCAAATAATAGACAAGGGAATAATTTATCCTACTAATCCAATTGGATAGTAAATACCACACTAATTTGATGAGATTATTAATACCTTTACTATTAGTCTTGTGAATCAAACATGGTGTAACGCCTCCAAAATAATATAATAAATTCAACCCATAATCGGAAAAATAAGCTTTATCATCAACAAAGATAAGGTTTTTTAGGCCTCCTGTTCATAAATGTCCAAAGGGAAAAAGATATGATCAGCCACTGAGTTGCAAATTTTGAAAATAAACAAGGTAACATAGAATTCTCATATCTTCAACGAGAAAAATGTGATGAAACCAGAAAAGTCATTTGCAATGTCACCAAACCATTCCAATCATGAAATCTAGAACAAGCAAATTATTTTTCAATATGATGCAACGAAACCTCACTTTGCAATCAAGTCTATATTATTTAAAAGAATATCTTGTTTCATTAGCGCATACAGTGCATATTTCTAAGGCAAGGGGTCGGCTCACTACAAGAATTAACATTTTTGGCAACAAAAAAATTGGTCGGTAAAAGTTTATTTTTAGTCGGCAAAAGTTATCCGCGACCAATTTTTTTGGTCGCTAGTTTGGTCGCCAATTGAGGGTCGGCAAAAGTAATTTGCG
Source organism: Camellia granthamiana (assembly GCA_036172215.1). Classification (NCBI taxonomy): domain Eukaryota; kingdom Viridiplantae; phylum Streptophyta; class Magnoliopsida; order Ericales; family Theaceae; genus Camellia; species Camellia granthamiana. The sequence continues at coordinate 40,739 of JAXFYN010000940.1, forward strand.
ACCAAAATTTTGATTAGTCGGGAAAAGTTAGATTTGCCGACTAAATTTTTGGTCGCTAAATATTTATTTACTGCGACTAATCCATTTTGTCGCTAAAACACTTTGGTCGCGAAAAGTCGCCTTTTGCCGACCAAATATCTTAGTCGCCAATTGTCACATTCCACGACCAAGAAATTTGGTCGCCAATTATCACATTCAACGACCAAAAAATTTTGTTGCCAATTGTGACATTTCGCGACCAAAAATTTTTGTCGCCAATTGTGACATTCTGCGACCAAAATAATTAGTCCCCAATTGTTACATTCCGCGACCAAACATGTTTGTCGCCAAAAGAAAATGTTTGCGCAACTAAAACTTTAGTCGGCAATAGACCTATTCGCGACCAAAAGGTTTTGTTGCCAAAATTAATAAATTTGACGACTAATTATTTAGTCGACAAATGTGCTTGGTGATACACCGACTACTTTATTTAGTTGGCAAAAGTATAACTTATCTTTCCGGACTAATCAATTGGTCGCCAAAACTATAAAAACAAAACCAAATTGTGGTCGCCAACATCCAACAAAATAAACCTGTAATTTATCATAATCCATCCAATTTATTCAATATAATCTGTAAAAAGAAGAAATCATTCAAACAAACAAATAAATTGAATCATCAACATTCAACAAAATACATATATCAACCATTTCTGAACCTGTTTAATTAAAGTCAGCAACTATTATAAGTTTACATCCACAAATAATTCGAAACTTCATATTTCATCTAGCATAAAAATTTAAAACATAAAATATAACTAGTTGTCTACCAAATATTTTCTATACACACCCATCCAAAAATATAACTAGTAGTGTATCCAAAAATATAACTACTAGTCTGCCCTAATATTTTCTATATACATCTATACAAAAATATATAATCCTTCCAAAAATGCAAAAAGTGCCAAATTGTCCTGTACAATTTAGCTTTGTGCACGAGTTCATCCATCTGTGCCATAAAAGAAGAGAAATAATGTCAGGTAAAATTGGACAAATAATGAAAAATGTCCATGAAAAGCCAAGGTCACATTAGCAAATTCAATGACTATCATTATCAAATTGTAAATAAAACAATAGCATTCTTATGTGTATAGAATAAATTGGATCAGCCACCATTACAGATCCAATATAGTGCCACACAGCAGAAACCAACATGGCAACTGAATTGATCCATATTGTCAATAACTCCTAGAAATCCTCAATAAACCTTTCATGTGAATCAAATTTCAATCCAGAACCAACCACAATCAGTTCCCCAGCTGTGTGTGCTGATTTGTGATACAATCGCTTTTCAGAAGCCTTCTAATGAAACCAGTATTGCCAAGGCTTTTGAAGGCTCCTGATCTGTCATGTTGTGATGAAACGAGTGTTACACTGCTGCCACAATGTTACACAGCAACATGCAGACCACCAAAGGAAAAGAAAGAAGAAAAAAGAAGTATCTATATTTTTTAATCTATATAGATAGATTGATAAATAATGAATGAATGGATGATGAACAGGTTTCATCACATGGCAATATTGGAGCAGAGGCAAAGGGAGATGCCAATGCTGGAAGATCCGATAAGGGGTGTGGCACTTGACTACCCAGAATATAATTCGATTGACTAACCCAACCAATTCACTCCTTAAAGGCCTATTTGGTAGTCTACTTTTAAAACAGAACTTTTTATACTTGGAAAAAAGTTAAGTTTGTGACTATTAGGTAGTTTTATTTCTAATCGTTTTTATTTAGAGATAAGTATTAGAAAAAGCAAATACTAATATATTATATTATATTTATCATGCATGTATTCATCAGTGATATAAAAACTTGTTTAAAACAAAAAATAATTTATAGCAGCTCTCTAATAAATTTGATACATCGATGATTAATCTAAATACAAACTATTAATTGGTGTTCATAGTCACCACCATATATAGTTGACGTTTAATTTGTATTCTTTCTTCTGTAACGATGCCATTTGACATCACCACCTGAAGATCATATTCCATCAAAACAAATACAAACACTAAAATTTTCTCAAGCTTGTGCATGGTGTTCTCAGTACTATATTATCTTGAATAAGGCCCACAATCCATGATATATGATTTGTAATGTATTTTTGGGAGAGTTTCTAATGTGTAGCATTAGAAATTTAGAAATTAGGCAATATTTAAAAATCAAGAAGTTTCTCAATTTCACTACAGAAAGTGTGCACTTTGCAGTTTCTCAAACATTGTAATTTCAGAAATTATGAAATTCGACATTTTTTCGAACAAAAATTGTGAAAATTTATAATTTCAGAATATAGACCACCAGTTTGCTCCAAAAACAAGCATCTAGACAGATCATATTCACCATCCAGACAGATCAGGAAAAAGCCAGATTAGAGCTGGAGTATATACTGAAGCCAGACAGATCCATCTGCTGCCCATCTAGACAGATCAGGATGATCTTTATGAAGCCAGACAGATCATGCAGACCACCAAAGGAAAAGAAAGAATAAAAAAGAAGAAATAGAGAGGGGCAGACCCACACTGCTGGGACAGTGTTACACAGCAACAGAGCACAAAAAACCAATCTGCTGCTGATGAAGACAGCAGCCAACTGACAGATTATATTGATGCAATATTTCACCATGCTGACCACCAAAGGAAGAGAAAAGAAGGAAAAAGAAGAAATAGAGAGGAGTTAATTCACAAAAGTTTTGGACCCCAAACGCCCCGGTTTTGCCTACTTTGTCACACGTTTATGTCCTACATAACTAATCATGCGTCCTATCGAAGCGTTGCTTGCTTTCACAAGTTTGTTTGATCTAGGCTGAGGTGACCGCTACGATCTCGGGTTGTTTCCAGGTTGTTTCCAACAATATTGCCCCAATCGGCTCGTTTTTGCCTTTTTTTTATCACATTTTGGTTTCCATGGAACAGTCACAAATTCTGGTTTAACTATTCATCATTCGATCAGTGGAACATTACAATGAATTAAAGTTTCTTTTCTAGTCAACATAAAATATTCTGTAAATTCCATCTTTCAAATTTAGAACTAAAATTAGTTTAAAGACAACTATTTCTCTATGTTATTCTCATCAAACGTTTATTTGCCTTTAATTTGAACATAAATATAATCAAATATGGTTTAACACACTTACCAATTACCATGACTATCTATTGTCGAGAATTTGGTGGATTGCGATTTTCCAAAACTTGCGCCAACATGCTGTGAAGTCCAAAAAGCTGCCGCTGCATCTCCTCACGTTGTCTTGTATTCTCTGCCTCTTTCATTTGTTGTTCCTCTTCTTTTTTTTGTTGCTCCTCACGGTTGCTCTGCTGCTCCGCACGCAGTATCTCCAACTCGGATGTAAGCCTTTTCAATTGTTCGTCACGTGCTTGTGATGCAGCCGAGAACCCAGAATCACAAGAAGAAGGCTTTGGTCCAACCCCAAATCCTCTCAAGTATCCCTTCTTCTTACCAAGAACCACTCTTGATATATCCTCTTGCCTCATCGGCGTTCCAGCCTCGATAGACTCATCCCGCACCCTTGTCATTTGCTCCTATAATTGTAAATTATAAATATTGTTAGTATAAGACAAACACAAAAGTTGCATGTATAAGTGTCCAAATGATTGGAATACTTGCATGTAAATCACCGCATATAGGATCAATCCACTGTTTTGTCCTCTTGTTTTGATGAGTGCCCTTGTAGAAATTACAGAGATCTGGCAACAATCCACCATTTTCCTTCACCTGTGATTTGCCAAACACCAAATAGAACACTCCTTCAGTAATATGGTTAATTCGTGAAATAAGTGTGGATAAAGTTAATAAAATCAATGAAATACATCTCACCGCAATACTCATCGCTGCCAGAAAAGATCGCGACCCACTTGTGTGATTGTAGGGTAGCTTGCTCCTATTATTTTTGCCGGCGTCGTAGCGACGCTACAAAAATCCACATTGTACGGGTTTATTACATATATAGTTAAAGTACTAAGTCATTTTTTTTGGCTCATGGTTACATACAAAAATCCACATTGTTGGTGTTTGTGACATATATAGTTAAACAATGATAACAGTACTAAGAAGCCTTGTGAAGGTGGTCAAATACTTTGCATTTATAGGTAGATAATTTGATCCTTCATTCTATATGATTTCACCGAGCTTGTTAATAATACATTATTATTATATAACTAAATCATAACATACCTTGTTTGCAGGATCTAACCATACTTCATCAATCAAATACTTCCAATCATCTAAGTTGATTCCTTTGTATGGATGAGCATAGGGATTAGTTCCCGCATCCACAAGCTTCTCCCATTTCTTCTTCATTCTGCACTTCCAATCTTTATGTAACACGTTACACTTCTTTTCCACAACTTGCTGGGATAGTGCATTGTCCTCATAATTATCCCCTATTTCAAATTTATCCTATAATCAATGCAAACCAAATAAGAAACTTGCAATTATGTAATATGAACGCTAAAAATATGTAGTTACAGTGATATTTAATTACAGCGAGGTGCAAAATTTAATGAAAAAGAACATCACTTCATAAAAGAAAGAACACATTTAATAAATGAAAATCACTTCATAAACCTTAGGTGCAAAATTTAATGAAAAAGAAAGAACATCACTTCATAAACCTTAGGTGCAAAATTTATCAACTCCTGGGCAAGAAAAAAACCAATCTCTAAACAAGTCCTCCCAAGGACTGCAAAAACCCAAATCCACAACAAAACACATTTCTAAGGATCAAGCAATGGCAACAATCACCCCTTACACTATTAAAATATCCACAACAGGAAAACAAGACCGAACCAACACAATTCAGCAAGAAACCCCTCTGCTGCAGTCCCCCAAAACAATCCAACAGCAGGCATTTCAAAACTCCCCTGTGACACACAGCAGCAGGCAGCAGAACAGCAATAGGCAACATTTCTAACTCTATACAGCAGTAGGCCACAACATCAGAACTGGGATCCTCATGAAGAACCACTGTTTGAGTCAGCTAATTCATAGCAGCAGCCTTGCGTTTGATGACCTCACACAGCTCCACCAGATCTGGTTGTGTGCCATTAAAGATGCTGCCATACCTCTGTTTCCAAATAAACCATAACACAGCCATAGGAATTGTTTTCCAGCTTACCCTTTCCTGTTTTTTCAATGATAACAAAAAACATCTATATACCAAGCTTTTTTTTTTTTAACCCTCTTTTGTTTTCTTAAACCTCTGGATGGTCTGCTCTGCTTCTCTTCTCATTGTTTTAAATTACAGTTAAAAGGACATCCTCAGCAGTTCTTGTTAATTAATTAGACTTTTTTGACAATCTAGTAATGTGAACCGTAGTTTTTTGACTTTGGTTATGAGGCTTTTGTGTGTTTTTGTTATGAACTAATTTGATCTTTATTACGATTCAAAAGTAGTAGAACCTATGAATCAGTATCGCTAAAATTTTTAAGTACATTATACCATACACTCTTTCGACGCTTGTGTCCAATTGAGTGTTACAATCTTATCTAAAATTAATTAGGTTTGGAGAGAATTTTTTTAACTTCTTTTGTGGCATTTGATATCACCTTTGCAAATTTTTTATTAAAGCAGTCATAGAGATAATTTTTTATTAAAGCAAATTTTTTGGCTCATTGTTTTGATATAATGGGTTTTTTTATTGCACAATAATTTGTCATGTAATTTGACTTGGCATCCTCTAAGTATAATTTATAGACTCCACATAAATTTTTTGGCTCATTGTAAGCGCTTAAGGAGTGCCTAGCCTCTAGGTGTTATGCTCGGATGCAATTTTGAACTCTGATCCAGAAACAAGCTAGAGCAAACCAATGGAAGAAAATAAAGATGCGTATGATAAACAAGTTATAAACCTAATAAGATGGCATAATAAACAAAATAACTTACAGTTTCTCACACTTGATTTGGGGATGAAAATTACATCTCCAGTATAAATAAGCCTTGGGTTGTCCAACTTATTCAACTCTGCAGTCTTGTTTACAACGGTATTAAAACGAGAACAAATTGTAAAAGTGTATCCCTACTTTCAACTCTGTACCTTACTACCTCCACACCCTTAGAACAGCCACATACAAGATCTAAAGATATAGTTTGTGATTCAATCAAAGTTTTATTAGGCTTCTCCACCACAAATGATGGAAACTTTTTCGAAATGCTCCTCCACGTAACCCCCATGTTGGACCGTATAGCCTGTGTGCCAAGTGAGCTCATTGTGACCAGCAAGGCAACTGCAATCTATTGTAATGGAAAAACCATCGACAGTTCTATTCACTGAACTAGAATTAACATGAAATAAGGAAGTTGTCTCTTCAAGGGGTTTTGGAATTTTAGGAACATAGTATAGAAAAGGACATGATTCCGTCAAAGATACATTGCATGACATAGCATTCACATGGAAACAATGGCCAGAATGTGATGTCAAAATCACTAAACCCACCAAAAAAATTTCATTTTGAGTTAAAACAAACCGCATTTTTATAAAATAAAACTAAAAATGTATATTACTAATCTTTAAATATATATACTAATGTTCTTTTCTTTGTTCTTTTTTAATCTTTGACGAACCTACTAATCAGCTAGACAATATCTCGAACACGTAATCTTCAAATTTCTCTCCTCAGTTTCCTCAGAAAACAAGATATATATATATATAATTACAAACTTCAATTAAACAATGGAAGTAAACAAGAATTACAAGTACAAAAACAATTCAATGGAATCTACAAATAGGTTTTCCTGTATCAGATAGTTACATAATTATATATGAAAAACTAAGATCAATACAATAAGAAAATGATGTTGAGAGAACTTGATGGGTCTGTGAAAAAGCAATTAAATGGAAAAAGGGGAAATTATTTTGAGGGTTTGATGAGAGAGAAGGGAATCATTATAATTGATTGTGAGAATTGAGAAAAAGACATTAGAGATAGTCCAAGAAATTACCAGATTTAGAGGAGTGTGGTTGTTAAGTAGAAGAAGTCTTGGGTGCTCCACTTGGCTGTCCATAGCAAAACTGGTTTGTTGTTGCCTTCTAGAATACACAGAGAGAGTAGAAATTCCAAGTTGCTTTTAATGTATTCTGCAACTTCTCATTCATTTTGCTCTCTAGACTATAGTGATCCCGGTTTTCCCTCCATTGATTAGTGTAATCCGAACTTGGTTCCGTGGATCTTGGTTGTTGTTTATATCTTGTTTCCGTCCTTCAATACTTTGTATTTGAGTTATAGGATGTTTTGGGTAGGTTTGTCACAGGTTGGGTGTAAATGGGAGCAAATGGTTGCTGCCCAGAATTTTGGTTCTTCGCTCGAGCGAGCTTTTTGTCGCTCAAGCGAGCTCTGTGTTTTAGATCCTTCGCTCGAGCCAGGTCTCATTCGCTCGAGCGAGATTTGAGTTTTGTTTTTAGTGGCTCGAGCGAGAAGTCTTTCGCTCGAGCTTGCGTCTACATCTGGTTCTGGACCTGAGAGTTGCAATTCTTGGCTCGAGCGAGCTTTTCTTCGCTCGCTCGAGCGAGCGAGGTCTATGTTTTGGAGTTCTTCGCTCGAGCGAGATTTTATTCGCTCGAGCGTGCTTATGGGTTGCAGACCTGAAGCTTCGATTTGTTGGCTCGAGCGAGGCTTTCTACGCTCGAGCGACCACTCCTTCGCTCGAGCGAGCCTGTGATATATCAGTTGGTTGCTATGGGTTACACTTCATTTTTTCATCCTTTCTTTTCATTCAAACCCTAGACCAGTTGCACTCTTTCTCTCTATACACCTTCTCTCTAGGGTTTCATCTATTTGTAGTGTGTTTCTACCCTAAGTTCTTTGCAAGAAAGATAGAGGGTGGCTTGGGCTTCGTTTTAATCTGAAAATTTGGAGATTTGGAGCACTTTGGTTTTTGGTCATCTTCTCCATCCGAGCTATTCACTTCGAGGTAGGGATACCCTACTCCATCTTATGCGTTTTGTCTTTAATTTTGGTCATTTTGATTAGTTGGAGGTGTTGGGTAATTTTGGGAAAAGTTAGGGTTGTTGTGTAATTTATAAAAGAGGGGTTTTGTGTTTTAAAGCTCCATGTGTATTTAAGGCCTTGGGAATGTGGATTTGGAGGTTAAATTGGTGAAATTTGGTCTTAGGATCATTATGTGAGAAAAAGGAAATATGCCCTAATTATGTTGTAATAAATTAATTTGTATAATTAATTTGGGGAAAGTGTGGGAATATGAAATTGAGTTGAAACCCATGAAATTGAGAAATTATGGGATTAAATGGTGTAGTTGGATTAATTTATCACTATTCTATGGAAAATGTTGATGTTATATTTGTTTAATGCATTTATTTTCAGTTTAGAAATAATTGCTTTGGACTATCGGTGGAGAATAGTCTTAATTGTTGTAGACACTGCATGTTGATTAGGGAGAATTGAAACTAATCATATTGAATATGTCATTGAATATGATGGTTGGAATAATACATCAAATATGTGTATTAGTTTATCCTTGTATATGATGAGTGTTTATATACTTGGAATATGTGTTTTGTGTGGGAGGAGATAGGGGATGTACTCCACGGTTTAGGGGAAGATAGGGGATGGACTCCTAAACCGGATGTTATTTGGGAGGAGATAGGGGATGGACTCCATTGATACAGCAAATACGTGTATCAGATTGAAGTATTAATACAGCAAATATGTGTATTAAATGGAAGTGTTAATACAGCAAATGTGTGTATTATTTGAAGTATGGAAGTGTTTTAATATGATAATGATGCATCGAATATGTGTATCTATTGTGGAATATGGAAATGTTGGTTTATGAGTTATAGTCTCATCGAATTGCTGGCCAGGTTCTCAGCCATGTATATGAAACGATTTGGATAAGTAAAGGAAAATAAAACGTAACATGGACATAATTGTCATGGGACTGTATTGTGATATAACTGGTTTATAAGTGTTAACCATCTATCAAATGCTAATGTTTTAGTCATTGCATATATTTCGTTTAGTATATCTCTACTGGGTATTGGCTCACCCTATATGGGACATCATTTTCAGGTTCAGGAGACATGCCACCTCCAAGGACATAGCTTGGGAGGCTTAGAGGCCGAAGGATTTTTGGTTGTTATTTTTTGTGTAATACATGTAAATTTGAAGCCAAGGGCTTAACATGTTAGAGTTAGTACTCTTCTTTTTGTAACCAAGTATTGGCTTGGAAAGTTGTAAGCCCATAGGGCATTTACTTTTGTTGTCAACATGTAATACTTTTGTAAGGAATATTCTGATTAATAGAAATATGCTTTATTCTCTTATGTCTATGTATGTCAAGAATGTGGGTTTATATGTATTATTTTGAGGGCGTTACAACATCATCATCCATGTCATAACATGTAGAAATTCATTAGTTGGAAAGGTACTTCAACTATTGAAGTGTTCGATTAAAAAGGAAAAAAAAAAAAAAAAAAAAAAAAAAAAGCAACAGAGTACTCAAATAGAGAAACATATACATACCCATTTTCCTGTTTCACTTGCATAGAATACCTCTGCTGCTCCACTATTTGAAAATGCGACGCCAAATGAATCAAATCAACCGTGTGCCCGTGTTCATGAGAAAGACAACTTTTAGACTTCACAGAATCAGATCTTTGAAAAATCCCACCTGCTTCGACTTCAAAATCAATAGCAATACCTCAGTCGCTCACCACTGCCGCTGTTACTCGTAGTAGTCGCCGCCGATCAAAGGATGTAGGGTTAGGGTTTGAAGAGAGAAGAGTGAGAGATAGGTTTGGGAATCTCCAAAAAAAAAATTATTCTTTGTGTGTGTGTGCGCGCGCGCAACCCCGTTTGGTAGCTCGAATTTCCCATGGCTCGAGTGGACCGAAATACCAAAACGATGTCGTTTTGGATATATATATATATATATATTTTTTTTCATCCCTTCTGACTCAGACAGAGAGGAGAAAAAGAAAGAAGGCCAAAGAGAATAAAGAAGGAAGAAGAAGAAGAAGAAAGAGGAGGAAAAGAATATCATCATCAACAACATATCATCATCATCAACAACAACAACAAACAGAACAGAGATCAGCCAATATATATATATATATATATTTTCCCTTTCCCTTTAGATCTGGATTTACTAGAATAAAAAATAAAAAAATAAAAAAATCAAGAACAACATCTTCATCAACAACAGCAACAACATCTTCATCCACATCATCATCATCAGCCAACAAATTTTTTTTTTAATTTTTTCTTTCATCTTCAAATACAGAAAAAAAATAAAAAAAATAAAGAAAACAGATCTGCCGGTGATGGTAGTCACCGGTGATGGCGAGGGCGGAGTGGAAGAGGAAGATCAGATCGTGGAAGAGGAAGATCAGATCGGCCCTTTCTCCCTTTCTCTCTCTTTCTTCTCTCTTCTCTCTCTTTCTCCCCCCTTCCCTCTCTTTCTCCCTTTCTTCTTGCGTTTCACAGATAAAAGAAAAAAAAAAATCAAAATCAAAACGACGACACTTTGATTTCGAGCCATTCGAGCCTGAGGGATTTCGAGCTACAAGCTATTTTTCGTGTGTGTGTTGGGGGGAGGGGGGGATCTCCAAAAAAAATTGTGCTCTGTGTGTGTTGGGGGGGGGAAGGGTGCTCTATTACTGCTAGCGATGTAAGAAAAATCGAAAAAATCGATCAAATTGATTGAATCGGACCAAATTAGTTATATTTGGTCTATTTTTAACAAGAATCGGTCTGTGCAGTTTTTGATTTTAGATTCGGTATCGATTTAAGCACCATGTGTACCGATCTAAACCAAAACTGACCGCTTCAACATATATTGTATTTATAATATATATATATATAATCTAACAATCTGATGATATTAATAAGTATAATAAATTATTAACTTTAATTAATTAACCTTATCATCTTTATAACCTAAGTTTACAAACTCTTATTATATATAATCTTAACTCTAACTCATTATTCTTGAAACCTTGGTATTTTTAAACTTTTTTTTTGTTTTTATTTTTGTTAATTTAGGAATTAAAAAGTATGTATTAAATGGATGGATTGGATATGTTTGAAATGGTAGACAAATAACTAATTTAATATTTTTATATAGATCAATGATTATATTTAAAAGTGGCTCAAGTTTAAAAAATTCTAAACCGATTAAACTGTACAAAACCGAACCATTTCAATTGGTTTGGTTCGGTGCGGTTTGATGTGAGAAACGGTCTGTATCGTTGTTCAAAATAATAAAACCGGCATTATTGGTTTGGTGTAATTTTTTTCCTAAATACCGAACGTACCGAACCGATTACATCCCTAATTACTGCGCAATAAATAAATACATAAGTCATGGCCGGTTTGAATTTTTATGGATCAGAGAATAGAAAATTGTTTTATATAAAATTAAAATTAAAAAAATATGTACAATCACACTTATTTAGAAAATGTGATTAAAAAAAAAGAAAATATAATGACACTTATTTAAAAAGTGAGATTAAAAATAGATATTATCATACTCACTCAAATTAAGCGTGATTAAAATATCAATCTATTTTTTTTTATCACACATTCAATAAAAATGAGATAATTTTCTTTATTAAAGTGTGATCTTTAACTATTTTTGTAATAATATATTTTATATATAAAAAAATAACATTTGTATCATTAAAATGTAATTATTTAATTACAAAATTTTGACACCAAAATATATCATAATTGAATTTTAATATCTGTCATTTTTGCATGATGCTGCTGTTAGTGATAGAGACTCTTAAATGTTAGTTCAATTCTAACAATTTTATCCCTCTACCTTCTCAAGTCTTGTTAATAAGTATTGCATGGGTATTAGTTAATAAAATTTAAAATAATTATACATTTTTTATGACACACATTTTTATAGTTATTAAAAACATTCATTTATGTCAACTTTATTAACAAACGCCAATAACTCATAAAATAATAGAAATGTCAATTATTATTTAAAAAATGTGGATGATATACTATAAGATTGTCTTTAATCTCAATTTATATGTAAAAAATATAATTATTTTTAAATATGTAAAAATTGTACGTTTGGTTTAGTTTTAGAATTATGATTTGAGTGTGGAGTTGTGATTTAAGTGTGGAGTTGTGAGTTGAGTTTTGAAAAGAGAAAAATTTGTTTGGTTATAAGTTTTGAAAAGAGTTTTGAATTTTTGAAAAAAGTTTTACGCTGTATTTGAGTTTTGAGTTTTTGAATTTTGAGTTATATTTTAAAATTTTTTAGATTTATTTTTAAAAATATTTAAAAATGTTTAAGAAAATTTTATTTTTTATTTTAAATATAATTTTTATTTAAGTATTTTATATTAATTTTTTAATATTTTAAACTCGAAACATAACTCCATATTTAAATCGTAACCAAATAAATAACTCAAAATTCAATTCAGAAATTATTTTTAAAACTCATAACCAAACACATTACTCAAAACTCAATTCAAATTTTTTTTTCCAAACTCATAACTAAACTCTTTTCAAAACTCTATTAAAAAAATTTCAAAAAAATATTTTATGGGATGTTCTTTAAAATTATTTTTGTTTTATATTTTTTTTTTGAAAAACTATTTTGTTTATTTTCATTTTTGAAGAAATTTTTTTTATTTTTTTAATTTTTAAAAAAATATTTTTTTTTTTAATTTTTTTAACTATTGGCCAAATAATTTGTTATGATTTAGTGGCGATCTAAATTTTTTTAAAATATAAAAAAATTAAATATTTAAAAAAATTAAAAAAAAATATTTAAAATATTAAAAAATAAAACAAAATATTTAGCATAAAAAAATGAAAAAAATATTTAAAATAAAAATTATTTATTTAAAATAAAAAAATTATTTTTTTTTAATTTATAAATATTTAAAATATTTTTTTAAAAAATGGTTAATTAGTGATAAATTCAATATAAGAAAGGTATAAAACATTAGGTCCCAAATATTTTTTTTTTTATTGATGAGAGGCCCACACTTTGTGTGAAAAATCCTAGAGAAGATTTTGTTTCCAATTTTACCCTTTGACCTTTTTTTTATCTGTTTCACTTTTCGTTGACTATCTGTTGAAATTATTTTTCTCTGTTAAAACCCCTACATGTTCAAATTTTTTTTTTGTTTTATTTAAAGTTTTTATCTGTTGAATTTTTTTATCTGTTCAAATTCTTTATTTGTTAAAATTTCTATATGTTTAAATTCTTTTATCGGTTCATTTTTTATTTGTCCAACGAAACCTTGTCTTCTCTCTTCGAATGCCCCCTGTAAAAAAATTTCCCACAAAATTGGGTTCCACCAAGTCTTATCAACCATTTTGCGAACACATGTTGATTCAAATCCATTAATAATTCTCAACATATATATATATATATATTATGCGTAGTGTATGAATTTTATCTACACGCTTACACAGTCACACATACATACACACACTCACAGATATACATACATACACTCACACAAGCACCTATTTGTTCCAGATCTGTCTCATACATACACACAATCACAGATATACATACATACACTAACACCTATCTGTTGTAATCCAAACCAAACCCTATCTGTTCTATTTTTTTTTCCTCTCTATTCAAATCCAAACCAAACCCCCAGGATATAGCTATCGTGATGGCAGTGGTGTCAGTTGACACCACTGAACTTCAAAATTTTGTTAAAGAGTATATGTAAATTCCATATAAAAGTTTTGAGTATTAACAAATTGAACCTAATAGATCTAGAAATAAAATACTAAGTTTTGAAAGTTTACAAATTGACTCCAGTGGAGTTAAAAACAAAGATAAGTTCGAACTGAACTGTTTTCGCACAGAATTAACACAGCCCTCAAATTCGAAAATTTGCTTAATTAAATTATGCACTGGCTATTTAAAAAAAAAAATTCTGGGTCATTACAATTTTTTTTTTCAACCACTTAAGTTGAGTTCATATAATCTAGCAACTACTCCATTTATGGCCAATTAGTGTCATAATGCAATCTACTTTGTTTGTCTTTGTGCCTCTTATTTGTTGATTTGTTTGCCTATTTATTTGAGATTTGTCCCACATCACTTCTTTAAACTATCCAAGTTTGATTCATCCACATCTTTTCTAAATCACTCAAGTTCGAATTATATAATTTAAAGGCTACTCTATACATAACCAATTGATTTTATGTTGGATGTCTCAAATAATTCTAACAGTTAGTTATGTTGCATTTATCTCAAATAATTCTAACAATTTGTTCTCCCTCGAGTCTCGACGATATAGTTCTCTAATGACCATTGTACTGTCTATTCTTATAAAATGTTTTTTTTTTTTTTGAAACATTAATTTTTTTTTAAATTAGTAATTTGAATTATTTTTTTTCAATATAATCAAAAATATATATGTAATTTACAAGTATCATGTGAATGCTAATATTATTAATAGGTTTTGTAGAACTAAAAATACAAAATAATAACATTAATGATGACTGGTTAAATGACACCACTGATTGAAATTCCTAACTACGTCACTGCAAACCTTATCTGTTCAGATATACAAATCAAAAACACCACAATCCAAAACAAATAGCAAAATAAACCCAAACACCACATAGACCACCACCACAATAAACAAACCAAAACAAACAAATCACAATCTATCTCTCCCACTCTACCCTCTACTCTCTCTCTCTACTCCTTTGCACCACCGCCACTGCCATGGACACTAGAGTCGTCGTCCGTTTTACGCCGTTACCTTTCTCCCATTATCGCCATCCCCCCTTCGTCTTTCGTTGTTGTCGTCGCCACCAAAAGCCACTCAGATCTGCAGATCGATCGCGCCGTCTGTCGTCGTCAGAATCTGCAAAATCAGCGAGTGGACTACTTTGCGTAAAGCCGATCTGAGATCAGGATCAAACGGTTATGGATAAGGTGGAGGCTAAGGTTTTTTGTGAGAGAGAGAGAGAGAGAGAGGAGAGGAGAGAGAGAGAGAGAGAGAGAGATAGGAGATAAAGAAGCCGATGAAGTGTTTGCTAGAGTCAGAGTCATGGAAGTGGCAGAGATCAACAGTGATTAGAGGCGGCGGTGGGTGTGTTGGTGGTGGTGAGGTCACAAAAGAGAGAGAGAGAGAGAGAGAGAGAGAGAGTGTGTGTGTGTGTGTGTGTGTGTGTGTGTGTGTGTGTGTGTGTGTGACTCACTCCGAGTGAGATAAAGGTTTGTTGAAATGGGGTTGAACGTGGAGAGAAAGGATGTATAAATAGTATGGGTATTTTGGTCATTTTATGAAAGTTCGTCTTTATGGACAAAGAAAATCAAGGGAAAATTCTATTTCCATACACTACTTCTTCTCTTTCCACATACTTAATGATTTTTTTTTATTACATTTTTGGCCTAAAATTAAATTACCAAAATATCCCTTTCCCAAAACCCTAACTCTAAACTCTCTCAAACCATCAGTTTCCCACCATCACCATCCATAGCCGCCGCCTCTCCCCTCCTCCACTCTTCCCGTCGCCTCTTCCCCACCACTGCGACACCCTTTTGTCGATTAGTGACCTTGCCTCTCACGATTGTACCAACCAAGATAAACAAAAATTAAAACAGTTTAATTCAAATCCAAAGTTTTGGAAATAGATCTATCAAAAATGCAACAAAAGAGTGAAAATGTTGAGAGCTCTGTTGAGGATATTCACTGCAAGACACCCTTCATATCTAGTTGGCAAGATATTTCATCCATTTAAGAACAGGTTTACATAGAAATTCAGGACAAACATTGTGTAATGAACTCTATACTTGGAAGATTTTGGAAAATGCAGATTTATACCAACATAATTTAGTAAAAGGGGGTATAAACCTTTTCGACATCGTTCTCTTCCCAGGTCAACAAGCATAATGTGCTCTGCGCATTGCTTTTCATCATGCAGAAGTTGTTTTTCCGACATATAATCTTCTTTGGGTGTCTTCCTTCTCCTAACAGTTCCAGCAAGGGGTCGATTAGTGACCTTTGGGGGGGGGGGGAAGAGGTTGTCGCCGGTAGCGATAACAGCAGTGGTGGCTTGTTAGGGTTAGGGGTTTGGAGGATGAACATGGTAAGGGTATTTTTGGTATGGTAGGATGTGTATTGAGTGAAAGTTGATAATTTAAATTTATTTAGTGTGTGTTTATTAAGAAAAGATGTGGAAAGAGAGGAAGTAGTGTGTGGAAATAGAATTTCCCGAAAATCAACGCCTAGACTGTTGGACAATAAGAATCTAATTTTGGATTTTTGGCCCCGAGCGCCCTTAAAAATAATACAACACACAAATATATGAAATACAGTACACATTAAAATAAATAAATAAATATTTTAAAATATAAAATATTTATCCTGAAAATATAAAATTAAGAAAATTTTTAAATATTTTTAAAAAATAAATCTAAAAAATTTCAAAATATAATTCAATTTTTTTTTTAAACTCATAATTAAACAAATTTTCTCTTTTCAAAATTCAACTTAAAACACATAACTTAAAATACGACTCAACACTGAAATCATGATTCTAAATCAAGATACTCAAAAATAATTTAAAAAAAATAAATAGAAAAACATTTTAATTTTTTTTTTTTAAAAATAGAGTTTTGAAAAGAGTTTGGTTTTGAATTTTGAGTTTTAAAGTTTTGAATTGAGTTTTGAATTGTGTGTTTAGTTATGAGTTTTGAAATTTTTTTATTGGAATCGCGATTCCAAAATTAAACCAAACACTACCTACAATTAACATTAAACACCCCTCCTCCCAAAAAAAAAAGAAAAAAGAAAAAAAGAAGAGGATAGTTTTGGATGGGAAAGTTGCGTGAAGTTGCAGTGACTTTTTCTCAGTTAGAGAAAATGTTATTTACACGCAAAACTTCTTCAATTATTAGTAGTTTGGGAAGTTAGGTTGGGGTAGGTTGGGGCTAAAATAGTCACAAAAAGATAAAATAGAATTTTTAGTCCTAGGTTAAAAGTTGTTACATCCAAATTATAATCATTTTATTTTTTCTCTTACAAAAGTTAAAAAAGTCCAAAAATTCATCCCAACTGAGACTTTTTAACCCTATGCCAAAAAGCCGAAAATCCAAAAAGTCAACCCAGTGTTGGATATGCCTCCTTAATGGAGTATGGGACCCAATTGGTTTATTAAAAATATTTAATTTGGTTTGGTGTTGATTATAATATTTTTTTTTACATATTATATATGACTTTTGAAGGCCCAATGGATATTTACAAATATGTTTGGTAGCAGCTAGGTTTTGATAGAAAAACTCACAAATCAACAAAAAAAAAAAAAAAAAAAAAAATTGGTATTATCTTTGTTTTTCCGAAGAGATGGGTGCATCAGCTGATTGTTATTCTTCGGTGGGAGTAGCCGTGATTATCATTGGTGAGATAGTGCCTTTGGATCAAAAGTCAATTCGATGGGTTTGTTCTCAAAGTATAGCTTGTTGTGTTCATGCTAGTACTGTAGTTGATTATTTAGAATTAGCAACAGCTTGTTCAAGTCATTGTGTGGGTTGGTTTGTCATGACCCAAGCCCCGCCCCAAGGGATTAGCGAGATGACCGGTCAGTAATCCTAGTATTACTGAAGGCCTCTTAAACAGAATCATAATATTAAGGGCTAGCGGAAGCAAATAAACAAACATACATCATCCAATGAGCTGTGCAGACTTATACGAGATAGAGAAAATGTAAACTTTACATATATATTCAATGACATCATCTTTGCATCATCACATAATACAGATAAGTCAAAAAGAACTTTAGCCCTATTACAAAATGAAACTCGTTCCAACTTAACAAAAGAAAACAAAGACATAAATTCATAATCACAAAAGCCTTGTTCACATAACATTTTAGGAACCTCTACATGAGGCACATAGATTGGCTGGCAAAACTGAGTCCAGGCAGACGCCTCTAAGCCTGGTCACGCGCTTGATTACCTACATACATATATACAAAACAGTAAGCTGGAGCCCAGTGAATAACAACAGAGTAAAGAGGTTTATGAATGATGTCCCATTACAGATTCAGAAATCAGAGTTCAGATCATATTAGAATCAAATTCATATTCAGACTTATAATCAATCATACGTGGTACACCCATTAACTAACAGAAAAGAAGGTCTTAAAAGACCTGTATACATAGCAAAAGGTCATATAAGACTCGTTTAGATTAGATAGATGATTATGCATAATCAAACAGATAGCCATCAAGGTTAAACAGATAGTTATATGATTGGAACCCACATAGATCTCTGGTACCAGATAACAGATATCAGATAACAGAAACTAAGGATGCCACAATTATAGTTCAGAAATTAGACAATCATTCATTCAATTTAGAAAATAACATTTCAGAAAAACAAAGTATAACTTGTAATCAGAAAATACTTAGAACAAATATATCTTTATAGAGTTGTTACTCATATATGGCTCCTGAGACAAATTGGACAAACTGTAGTTCGTGACCTGCATAACATATAACAGATACAGATTGAAACACACATTCTGTATAAGGCTTAACTTAGTTCAATTCTTTCTTAGTGTGTTTCTAATTCATTTCCTCATTATTGTGGTCTAAACCATGGCTTAAGAATGCCTAAAATGGAATGAGGATGCAATTGTGCACTTAGAAATGCATTGCAAAATTTTAAAAAAACAGGGCAATTCGTTCGAGTGCACATTTGGTCGCTTGAGCGGTCTGCAAAGTCTGCAAAAGTACTGGATGTTATGAATCTAGGCTCGAGCCAACTTTTGGTCGCTCGAGCCAAGCGCTATACAAAGAGGGGTTGGCTCGAGCAAGCACTTGGTCACTCGAGCCAACTGCAAAAGCCTACAAAAGTACTAGGAGCTCGCAAAGTGCGCTCGAGCGATAAAACCTTCGCTCGAGCAATACGACCAGATTCTGGAATTTCCAAATTTGCATTCTAAGTTCAAAACACAACTTCAAAGTACCAAAACTTGTTCCATTGAGCCAAAACTTTGGAAAAACACTTAGACACTCATTCAAAATCATGAATTTAAAGTCAATTCTCAAAATCCAAGTTCAAAACCATGTCAACTTTACAAAATCATGTTCCAAACTTTATATTAAACCCATACATGTAAGAATTTGAAGTCTTTGCTTTGAAAATATGAACAAATGAAGTGTTCTATATAAAATCATGTTGAACTCTCTAAGTTTACCAAGTGACACTTCATGCATGTAAGACTTCTTGGAAAATTACACTAAAAATAGATGAATTATGCATGCATGTATAGATTGTTCCTCAAGTCCACATTGTTAGTTCAAATCATATGCTAAATCTCTTAATTCTCTAGAATTCTTACATTTGATGTCCTAATTTCATAATTTAAGTTGCAATTACATACCTAGAATCGAAAATTCCTCCAATCCTAGCAAAATCTTTGAAGTTTCCAAGGCAATACTTCAATTTCCTACCAATTCCTTCACAAATCACTTTTCTTCTCCTCAAAGGTGGATGATCTCTCACTCACTCACTCACTCACTCACTCACTCACACTCTCTCTCTCTCTCTCTCTCTCTCTCTCTCTCTCTCTCTCTCTCTCCGTCGTTTTGTTGCTCAAGAATATAATAGAAATTTGTTTTGCTAAGCATATATCACCTATTTATAGGTTGAATTAGCTTACACTAATTAAATGTGGTTAAGGTTAATTAAGCTAACTTAATTCTATTTAAGTTATTCTAATTATTTGGATCCAAATCAAAATCTAATTAAACTTATCGTAAAATTCTATAAATTTCAAAAAACTTATTGACCTAGCAATTTCGTGTTCAGATGTTGATAAGGCTTTTAATTTTCATATCAAAGCAGAATTCCAAACAGATAATCCTACATCTAACAGATAGAAATTCAAATAGCATGCAAAATACATAATTAACACATAATTTCTTTTTAAATGCTTACTTAACATTCTTAATTACGAATTAGTATAAGATTATGGACTAGGGTTATTACATGGTTTGATTCGTTATTTTGGGTATTTTTCAACTCTGTTTTGAAAATAATTTGTTCATCTATTTGGTGAGATCTTTTCTTTTGTTTATTTGTGACTATTTGGAATTTACCTAAGGGTGATTTATGAGACCATTCATGTCTCATTTGTAATCGTTTAAAAACTTTTGGTTGATAATGGAATCAGATTTTGGTCTCGTGGACGTACCTCACATTAAGGGAACTACGTAAAAATTCTTGTGTCTTTGATTTAATTTTTCCACATTAGTTTTTATTACTCCCCTGACATTCAGAAATCACCACATAACCCCCGTGTGGTTTTTGGACTAAAGCGCACCGTCAACTTTTCTATCTAAATTAACAGAATGTGAGGCCCACGCGTCTAGAAGGAGAGTAAGTTGATTTTTAAGACTAAATTACCCCCTCACTCACCTTCAAATTTACAAAATATACCATTACCCTGAAAATCAATTACATATACCCTGAAAATCAATTACATATATGTACATACATATAGAGAAAATAACATATGAGAAGATGGGGAAATTGTACAAATCAATCTCCTTACTATTCTAGAGCTGCCGCCACTCCATTTCCCTTCGTCATACCCTCGTAACAGACCAACATGTTCATGATCTGGAAAATATTGACAATTTGGAAGTTGTTTTTTGATTACTATGATCTGGAAGTTTGATTGACAATTTGTTTTAATTTTTTCATTAGCACTGTGTGTATATAGATATGCCCTATATGTATGGATATGCACTGTTATATATAATATGGGATATAAATACATATATATACACAGTTATAAGTATAATTATTATTATTATTTTTATAAGGATTATAAGTATAATTAGAAATTAACTTCTACACTGTTTCCATATACACTGTGTGTATAGTATAATTATATTATTTATTAGATAATATAATATGAAATTAAATTAGAAATGAAGTTAATAAAAAAGTTATAAAGCTGAGATAATGGTTGAGGAAGAAAGATGTAGGGAGACAAACAATAGAGAAATGGGGGAAGAAGAAAAGTGCAGAGAGAAACAATAGAAAAATGTGGGTAGATTTTGGATTAGGTTTGATATGTATATATGGATTGGGTTTGATATGTACATATGTATATACATATATATGTATGTTCTCGTAATCGAGGAAAATGGGTTTGGATTTGTATATGTGAACTGGGTTTGATATGTATATGTTCAAGAAAAAGTTTGGGCAGTGAACTGTGAACTGGGTTTGATATGTATATATGTATATGTATGTACACATGATCAAGAAAATGATGAAGATGAGATTGTATATGTATATATATGTATATGTATGTACACATGATCAAGAAAAAAATGAAGATGAGATTGTATATGATTATATATGTATATGTTTGTAGACATAAAGTTTGGGCAGTGAGGTTTCACCAGAAATGAGGAGAGAGAGAGAGAAGAAAAAGATATAGATGAGGGTATAATTGTCAATTTACAACTTCTATTAATAGAAGTTAGCGTGCATTTCAATCTAGTAACCACATGGGGGTTATGTGGTGATTTTTGAATCTTAGGAAGGTAAACCGCACCCGGCCCAAACTATAGGGGGTAAAATGAAGTTTGCCCTTATTTATTTGTGTAAATCAATAGAGGGGAATGTGGGTCATATGTCTAGCTTCAATGGAAGCAATTGGGTAACTTGGAAAACTAAAATAGAGAACCTATTATTTTGTAAAGATTTGTATGGACATATTAAGGGTGATAGTAGCAAACCCGAGGGTATAAAAGATGATGAATGGAAGAGGCTTAATCGAAAATTTGTAGATATTATCCATCAATGGATTGATGATAGTGTGTTTCATCATATTGCTACTGAAACTTCGACACATGATTTATGGAAAAAATTAGAAGGTCTTTATGATAGAAAATCAGCCACAAATAAAGCTCTTATGTTTTGAAAGTTGGTTAATTTAAAATATAAAAATGACAACCCCATTCCAGAACATTTGAATGAAATGAAGAGTATTGTTAATCAACTTGTTTCTATGAAAATTATTTTTGATGGTGAGTTGCAGGCTTTGATGCTACTTAGTTCCTTGCCTGAACGTTGGGAGACTTTGGTTGTGACAGTTAGTAATTCGACGCCTGATAGAGTGTCACAATGAGTCAAGTCGCTAGTAGTTTGTTGAATGAAGAAACTAGAAGAAAATCGGTAGGTTCTTCTCATTCAGAGGCATTTATTGTGAGAGGCCGAAGCAAAATAAGGGGGAGGAGTAAGACTCCTCATGATTTTGATCAAAATCGTGACAAATCAAGAGATGATTCTTTTTCAAAGAAAGACATTGAGTGCCATTATTGCCATGAGAAAGGGCACATGAAGCAGGAATGCCAAAAGCTTAAGAACAAAGAGAAAAGGCGTGACAAAAGTATGGATAAGAAGCAAGAAGACATAACAGTGGTGTAGACACCCCATTTTTTACTGTCCTTAAGACTTAGACGTCATCATTTGAACGCTCGATAATTTTGTATGCTCGTGTTCGTTTTGAGTGTCCGAAGTTCTTGGCCGAGCGCCTTGTCTTTGGATTCTTTGAACCTTATCTGCTTTGTGCTTGGTTGTGGACCAAGAGCTTTTTGTTTCAAATCTGGAGGGGAGGGTGGCCTATCGGCCACCCCCATAGCTTGTCGGCCTTTACTTGTTCCTATCGGCCATTAGTGGTGGTCGGTCGGCCACTAATGGTGGCCGACGGCCATTTGTCTCCTTTTTTAGATATTTGTTTGCCAGCTATGCCAGCTGTTGCTCATTGAATTGCATCTCCATACACGTGTATGGTAGGATGAATTCAAGCTCAAACCTTGTTTTTCTATATATAGGGGGTGTCCTCTCCCATTTTCAAAAGTTAGAATTTTCAGATAAAAATTTTCTCTCTCTAGACTTCTCTCTCTCTCTCTCTCTCTTGTTATTTTGTATACACTTGCTTAGTTTCTCTACACTTTTGCACATCAACCCTTAACCAAACACTCTCACCTTTGAGCTGAGGTCCCTTGGAGCTTTGTTTGAGCCTTGGAAGGGGATTCGAGCTTGAGTTTGTGGCTGGATTGCTTTTTGCTTCAAAGGTATTGAACTTACCTCACTAAAGCTTAATTTCCATACTTGCTTTGCCATCTTTTTTCAACTGTTTTAAGAATAGTTTTGAACTCCAAAAAACTCTGTTTTTATGGTTTAAAAATGGTGGTTTAAGGCCTTTTGGAGTTAGGGGGTGGTCCACCCTTCTTGTTTCTTTGCTTGTTAAGTTTTTTGTGTCATCTTTCATCACCTTTAAATCAAACTTTTTGGGCCTTTTAGCCACTGAAAATCAGAGTTATTTCAGTGGTAAAAACCTTGTTTTGAAGTCCAAAATTGGAGAGGTTAGCCTCCCCTCCTTGTGTCTTGTTTGCATGCCTAGATAGTTTAACATGTGAGCATGTTTTTCTAGCATTTTGTAACTTGATCTCAGCATATTTTTGCTACTGTTTTAGACTGCTTTGGCTTTGTTTTGGGCTTCTTGTCTTGTATGAGTAGTCTATTGCATGGTTGTAGTGCAATTTCCTTCACTAGCCTAGTGTTTTAATGCTTGGATCATCATTGCATGAGTTGCTTGCATGTTTTAGTGTCATTTTGCACTCCATTTCAGCACTAAAATATCTGCAACCTCCCTCACTTCGTCATTTTTTCATTTGCTTTGAGGGTTGTTTAGCCTCAAGGTTGTGTTTAAGCTTGAGATTGAGGCTTGTGCTTAATGGTTTTAATCCTCTTTTGAGGGTTTCTACTAACCAAAGGCATGACCTCTCTCTTGCCTTAAACCATCCCTTGGTTGACACCTCTTCCATTAGAGGACACTCACCTTGGACTTAATCAATTAAAGAATGGATTGGTAATCTAAAATGAGTAAAAAAAAATGAACAAGTAAAAGAGGCAAGATAAAGCATCTTCGTGTTGCATTGCATGTGTTCGGATCGGACGTTAATTTGAACATGGGGAAAATGGGACGTTTCATACTCAAAAGTGATGAAACGTGTCACTTTCCTTGGTCGCCATCACCCTTGATCATACATGATAGGGCTGTGGCTTTGTTGAGTCTTGTTTTGCACTCATTAAGCTTATACAAGGTTGGTTCCTTAGCCATCACGCATGAAAAATGCTTGGTTGATGGTTTAAGGGCCAAAAGTTACACTCCTTTGAGCTTGTGCAATGATAAGTGGAGTAATAGTACACACAAACCTTGAGAATACACTGTTTTGCCTCTGTTTGTTCTCTGTTGCAGCAAAAGAAGAAGTTCAGGGAAGGGGTGGCCGAACGGCCACCAGTAGCGGCTGACCGGCCACCAGTATCAGCCGACCGGCCATCAATGAAAAATTGCACAAGTGTGCTCCTGAGTTGGAGCAGAGGCATTCTGGAAGTTGGCAGAATCTCCGGTGTTCAAACAAGTGCAAACAGAGGCGTTCGATGGCAGGGCGGTGGATTTTCGGGAGGAAACCGACCAAGCATGCATGTGTCCCTTGCCTTCGAGGCCATTTAATTGCTTTAGTTAGCTTAGAATAGTTAGTTAATTTAAGTGTTGTACTTAATTAGTTAGTGTAACTAGTTATGCAATTCCAATTTGTTGTGATTAATCAGCTTAGAATAAATTAGTTAATTAGTTTTGTGTTGTAATAGTTAGCTTAATTAGCGTAGCTAGTTAGCTTAGCTTATTCATTCGGACCCTCCTTCGCGAGGGTGAAATGTTGTAATAAGTGTGCGTGCGTGTGTGCATGTCTTCCAACCCCGCGTCTTTCTCCTTTTTATTTAATCATTTTTTATGGTTAGATTAGGGATATTTTCAATTAGCATACCTTATGCTTGCATGTTTGCATCCATTAATTTGTCTTGCATGCACCGAGGCTCGGCGCAACATTCAAACTGCATTGTTATTTCAATATCTTCTTTGAATACGCATTTTAATCGCATGTTGTTCAAAATTGATTATATGCCATATTAGTAGTCGAGCCTATTAATTGCATTATTGCATGTATTACATTAGACATCTTGTATAGTTAGGATCATGCATTTTTCTAACTAGTTTTTGTTTTGGCTTGGATTACTCGGTAAGTTTTATGCTTTAGCATACTTGCATGAGTGTGATTGCCATATTGCCATGCTTCACATGCTTACCATGAGGCTATGTGCTTAAATGCTAAACTGTATGAATGTCTGTGGATGAAGGCTTGTTGTTTGAATTGAAATGATTCAATGAATGTAAGTTTTAAGCCCACTTTGTTAAGTGGCGGATCTGTTTTATGCCCACTATGTTTGGTGGCAAATCCACATCTTTTAAGCCCACTTGAGGGTGGCAAATTCAAACATTTTTCACAAACAAACATGAGTTGAATTGTTCTAAGTCTTGCGACTAGTCTATACTTGCTTGTTTGCGTCACATAGTAATGTTAGCTAATAACCGGAATAAGAACACATAAGGTTTATAAAACATCATATCGTGATTAGTATATGCCGATCTTTGATTGGGCGAGCGGGGGTGCTCAATTCATGACCTTCCCCCCTTGTACCCAAGTTCTCGAGCCGAGGCAACTTTGGTGATGACGGACATGTGGCCTTTGGCACGAGTCAGGGTTTCCTAAATTTTCCAAAAATAAAATATTTAGGTGGTGACTCTGTAATCTG
Organism: Camellia granthamiana; assembly: GCA_036172215.1. Taxonomy (NCBI): domain Eukaryota; kingdom Viridiplantae; phylum Streptophyta; class Magnoliopsida; order Ericales; family Theaceae; genus Camellia; species Camellia granthamiana. The sequence continues at coordinate 66,445 of JAXFYN010000940.1, forward strand.
GCAAAGCAGTCCAATTTTGGCATTATTTGATTTAAAATCGATTTTTCAAAAAGGTTTGCCGGATTTGTACTCTTTAGTGTTTATCAATTTCACATTGCACTTGTGAGACTAGATTCAGAACCGCTGGAGTCCCAACTATGAGGCATTCTTTTCAAACCCTTTTCCGAAAGGCGGGGCCACGGAAAAAGGCAAGTCCACAAGCAGTTACTACCGATGGTGATCTCATGGTTATTTGTGAAGATGATTGTGTCGATTTTGTGGGCCAAGAGAGCAATTGGATGATTAATTCCGATGCTTTTTTTAATGTGACTTTTCGGGTTGATTTCTTTACTTCCTACACCAAAGGAGATTATAGTTGTGATCAAATGGGTAATGAAGGTTTGGCCAAGATTGTTGGCATGGGTGATATTTGCTTGGAAACAAATTTGGGCTGTAAGTTGTTGCTTAAAGATGTGACGCATATTCCCGACATTTGCCTCAATTTGATCTTTACCGGGAAGCTAGATAATGAAGGCTACAATAACAAATTTGGTGATGGAAAATGGAAACTCACAAAAGGTTGTGGCTAAGTGTAAGAAGACTCGCACACTTTATTCGATGCAAGGAAAAATTTGTAAAGATGTTGTCAATACACTTCAGGATGATGTTTTTACCGAGTTATGGCACAAGTAGCTTGGCCACAAGAATGAAAATGAGCTACAAGTTTTGTTCAAGAAAGAGCTTCTACCTGATTTGAAAGGTACGCATCTTAAAACTTGTGTTCTTTGCTTGGCGGGTAAACAACATAGAGTTTCTTTTCATAAAAATATTACTTCTAGAAAAGAAAATATTTTGGAATTGATTCATTCTGATGTTTGTGGTCCTTTAAAAGTTAGAACACATAGTGGTGCACTTTATTTTGTTACTTTCATTGATGATTATTCACGGAAAGTTTGGGCTTTTGCACTAAAAACTAAAGATCAAGTTCTAGAAGTGTTTAAGCATTTTTAGGCCATGGTTGAAAAAGAAACAGGGTGAAAATTGAAGTGCATCCGAATAGACAATGGTGGTGAATACATTGGGTCATTTGATGAATATTGTCGCAGCCAAGGTATTTGGCATCAAAAGATAGGTAAGAAAACTGCTCAACAAAATGGTGTTGCCGAAAGGACGAACTACACTATTATGGAAAGAACAAGGTATTTGCTTTCACATACTTTATTGCCAAGATCATTTTTGGGTGAGGCAATGAGGACAGTGGTTGATTTGATTAATTTGTCTCCTTCATATCCTTTGAATGTTGATGTTCCCGAAAGAGTTTAGACCGACAAAGATGTGTCGTATGAGCACTTGAGAGTGTTCGGTTGCCGGGCATTTGCTCATATTCCAAAGGATGAAATGTAATGCCCCGAAATAAATATAATAACTCGTCCACAACGTTAATAAATAATAACAAATGGTAAAGTAATTATCTTTCATTAGTTTCCAATTAAGTTTACAAAAAGGGTAACATATGCAGATATACATTCACAAGCCTAAACACTAAGCAAATAAGAAATGCCCCATGAGCTTACAGCTTTCCAAGACAGTACTTGGTTACAACAAAATGGATTTCAATCCCATACAATTAAAGCCCTAGGCTTGTACACATAAATACAATAAAATAAACAAGATGAAGCCCGTGCTTCCAAGTCTTCCCAAGCTATTGTATTGGTAGAGGCATATCATCAACACCTGAAAATGGTTTTCCCACATAGGGTGAGCCAAAGCCCAGTAGAAATAATCCAACACAATATATGAATCTTAACAAAGATATAACGATGAAATGCATATGCAATGCTAATGACAAAACATTTTATATCTCTTTCAAACTATGCAATGACAGGTTTATATCACAGTTCATAAAACATACTCTTTTCAATGGAAAACAGGGCAATGAATCATATCCCTGGGAATCTCCAAAACAAATATCACATTTTACAGAAATTTCATCTGTGGGAAACTGTAAATTGGCACCCATGTAAGCATAGGCTATGTAACGCCCCGAAATAATTCGACATGAACTACCCACCTTAATAAGCATTCACTACAAAATGACCATAATCCCTCCATTTTTACATATATAATAAATGGGTTCAATACAAAAGTTCCACATGCGGTATACATTCACAACATACCAGGATACATGAATCTATAGCATGTGAAGCGTCAAATCTCAAAATAATAAAATGCCCTTAAGGGCTTACATCTTCCAAGGCAATAGCCCGGTTACACAAAATGGTGTCTTGGACCTAAACACATTAACCCTTGGCTCACAAAAAGGTCACAACAAAATAAGAGCTATGTACTCTTTACAATCATCCGCGCCCTTAACTTAGCGGAATCACCACGTCTTTACCTGCACCAAATCACATAAGGGTGAGCATAAAGCCCAGTAGAGAATTCTCACAAAGTATATACAGTTATGCAACTCAAATAAAAATGCAAATGTTAATGCCATGCCATGCACCATATAAAGCAAATCCATTTTTATGTTCTTTAAAAGTTTACTATCTTTCAACAAAGTTTGCGATCTCAACTTATTTCAAAACTTTCAATTTTCAATCAAAAAGGGCGGTAAATACAACACCGGTAATCCCTAGGCTGGTGTTTGCAAGTAGACTCTACAAGTACTACCAAATTGTCATTTTTACCGGGATTAACCGGAAGACTCGACACCTATCCGCGCGGTTTTCTAGCCTTTCACCATGGACACTCAGGCCAACTTATCAAGTTCAACTACACCCCCTATCCGGATTTACCACGTATTTACCCCATAACACATTACCATTAGTTCTCATTACAATATAATTCTTTTCAAAATAAACATGATGAGGATGCATATTAATGATAATAAATCACTTCATGCGCATCAGTGATGATAATTCAAATGAGAATGCGGTACAACATTTATGATCTCACAACATTTTTCCATTTCCATGTATCTCCTCAACAAGATCAATTAATTCCATTTCTCTTTCCTTTTCTAGCGAGGTTGTTTCACAACATCCCTCTAACACATCCATCCATAATAACAACAATATCTCACCATGCACAATTTAAATAAGTTAGTCTCTTCATGAGCATACGTAGTATTTTCAATATCATTTCTCCACGTCTACAATTTTCCAACCATATATCATCATATACATGACAATAGTTTCTAGACAACTTTTTCATTTCAATATACTCATATATTTGCCATTATGATACCATGTCATGAAAACAACACAATCCATTTCTTTTATTACAAAAGAATAAATTACCCTAGCCATTACCAAACTTTCCCAAAAACCCTTAAAGTTTCTAGGGTTTTTATCTCAAAACCAACATTTCCTCATCTCATTAGTAAAGCCCTATCAAAACTATCCTCTTTGAGTTAAATAGAAGAAAGCCCTCTAGTTTGAAAAAAGATTATGGCACAATTTCATTTTAAGAAAAACTCTTCACACTCATGAACCAAAATGTTGAAATCAACACAAGAAATAGGAAAAACTCTTTAAAGCATCATCAAGTTAGCAAAACTAGTACATATGACTCAAGAACCCCTACCTCAAACTTGTTGGTGGAAAAGAGATGAAACCCTAACTTTGAAGATGAGAGGAAGCTTGATTTCTACCACTCCAAGGGAAGCTCTTGTCCTAGCCTTTCAAGATTGAGAGAGATGGTGATGATCTAACCCAAGACATCACAAGGAATCAAAGTGTTTTGGTGTTTTGGAGAGGTTTTCTAGAGAGAAGGAGAAGGAAATAGGGTTTAGAGTGAGAGAGAATAGCCCCAAAATGAGATACATTTCGGCCAAAAAGGAAAATAAAAACAGAGATTCGGACTGTCCAGCCGTCCCGCACGTGCGGAGCCTCACTCTCGCACATGCAGCTTTTAACCCCACACGTGCGGCCCTCCCGTACGCACTAAGTCCCGCACCTGCATATAAAGTAGTGTGCAGCCTTAGCCTTCCCCTGAAATCCGCACGTGCGGCCCAACCCTGCATGTTCGGCCCTGGGCCCCCGCATTTGCAGCCCTGGCCCAACAGCCTCGAAAAATTTTCGCTTTGCTCCGGCACTCCAGACCTGACCCCGCACCTCCCGGAACCAGTGAAGTTCAACACCGACAAACAAAACAAGAATGAGAGCTCTAATTGGAACAATTTCCGAATGTCTCAAACCCAAGGGATGCAAAAGAGAACGAAACCAAAAGAAGGAAAAGAAAGAGAGAAAAAGAGATCCAGTCATCACAACCTCCCCACCATAGGAAATTTCGTCCTTGAAATTTGAATAAATCCACTAGACAAACGTGCTCACGCAATAAAGATTATTTTAACAACATTTTTAAGTTTCAACATTAATATCCAACCCACATTTACCCTTCTTTCTATTATCATTTCAGCAAAACAACAATTGCTCAAACAAGATATATAGAACAAACAGCTATAGCAAAATAGCATCCCTTCATAACTTCGTGTTCAGACTAATAGTACACATAATAACATGTGTAGACCGCCCGAAACTCCACTCCGCACGTAGGGCGTGAATCGTGTTTCTAGCTACTACAGTTCGGACTCCTGTCACGGTTCTGAATCTAATCTCGCAAAGTGCAATGCAAGACTGATAAATCACCAAAGAGTCCAAATCCGGCAAATTGTTTTGGAAAATTGATTTTAATCAAGAAGTGCCAAACATGGACTGCTTTGCCAGATTTCAGAGTCGCCACCTAAATATTTTGTTTTGGAAAATTTAGGAAACCCTGACTCATGCCAAAGGCCATGTATCTGTCATCACCAAAGTTGCCTCGGCTCGGGAACTTGGGTATGAGGGGGGAAGGTCATGAAATGAGCACCCCCACTCACCCGATCAAAGGATCGGCCTCTACTAACATAATATGTTGTTTTTGAAAACACATGTATTCTTATTCCGGTTTATTAGCTAGCTTACTATGTGATGCGCACAGCATACAGGTATAGACTCAATCGCGCGGATTGGAACAAAACAGCTCATGTTTGTTTTTTAAAGTGGTTTGAAAGTGCTACTCGCAAGTAGGCTAAGACGCGGATTTTCCATCCTCAAGTGGGCTTAGAAAAACATGATTTTGCCACTTCAAGTGGGCTTAAAACTCACAATCATCGAGTTGTTCCAATTTAGGCAATCAAACCTTCACCTACAGGCATTCAAGCAGTTATATCACCTAAGCAAATAACCTCATGGCAAGCATGCTAAACATGGCAGTCACTTACACGCATGCAAGGATGCTAAAGCATAAACACTCACAGTGTACTCCAAGCCAAAACAAAAGTTAGTTAGTAATCAATGCATGATCCTAGCTATGCCAACAATGCCTAATGCAACACATGCAAAAATGCAACTAAGATAGGCTCGGCTATTCTAAGATGGCATATGAATGCGACAATTGATACATGTATTCAAATAGGAATTGAAATACAATGTAGTTTGAATGATGCGCCAAGCCTGGTGCATGCAATATGAATGAATGGATGCACGCATGCAAGCATAAGGATGCTAATTTGAAATATGCCCTAATCTAACCATCGAAAGCTGGTAAATAAAAGGGAGAAAGAAATGAGGTTGGAAGACATGCATCACACACACGCACACTAATTACAAAATTCGCCCTTTTGACGGAGGGTCCGAATAATGAGCTAACTAACTAATCTAAGCTAATTAAACTAATTATTACAAAACAAAGCTAATTAACTAGCAAGCTAACTAATTAAGTACAAAATGAAGCTAATTAACTAACAAGTTAACTAACTAGTTATTACAACTCAAATAAGCAGCTAAATCCATTAACTACTTAAGTACAGAACCAAAGCATAAACTAGCTAAGGAAAAGAAGCTAAGTAAAGCAGTAAAGCAATGTCCTCAAAGGTAGAAGAATGCATGCATGCTCGGTCGCCTCGTTCGGAAATCCAACGCGATGCCCCGACTTGCCTCTGTTTGTAATTGTTCTCAGAACCTTGCACCAAGCTCCAGATAGCTTCTAACTCACCTTGGGGACCCTCAGGAGGGTGGCCAACTAGTTGTTGATGTGGGAGACCACCTGCCGACCAGCCAAAGTTGTTGCAGATCACAAAAAGTGGTCGGCCAACCACTTTTACTAGTTGGCCAACCAGTTATTGTTGCCAAACTTCAATTTGTTGCAACAGAGAACAAGAAGGGGCATAGCAATGTATTTGCAAGATATGTGTGCACAACCACCCTCCCAATCATTTCATGATCTCAAGGGAGTGTAGTTCTTGATTCTCGGGCCACCAAGCGTGCATCCCAATGCATGATGGCCAAAGAGGCAAGATTGCACGAATCAATGTAAATGAATGCACACACAACACATAAAGCCTTAACCTTTATCATGCTTGATCAAGAGGATCGGTGATCGAGAATTGAGGCATGTTTCATCACTTCAAGTATGAAACATCCCTCGTTTCTCGTGTTTGGACTAACACCCTATCCAAACACATACAATGCAACTCAAGTATACTCAACACAATGTAATGCATGCATACACAATGCAATGCAACATGAGCAACCGCAACATGAGCAACCTATCAATGCTAATGACATGCATACACAATGCAAGGCGACATAAGCATGCAAACAACATGTAGATAAACATGCTTAATGGACTTAAACCGAATATGGACAGACCTCAGTCATGCCAAAACAGTGGCCATGGTGCTAAGAAATGAAGGCACAAAAGCATATACAAGCATGCCTATGCATTGGCCTATCAATTAGGCATAAGTACACAACTCTCGAAAGTGCTCAAGGAGTGACAAATGTGGAAGTGTAATAACACTATATGCACAAGAATCATGTATGAAATGATGCCAAAATCATTCGAACAACACAAGTATATCATACTAGAGTCTTTAAGCATGAAAGCTAACAAAGAGCAATATACATGAGGCATGCAATACATGGCACAAATGGATGAACCAGCCACGAACAGAGCTCAAATAGGTCTAGACAAAGACCAAAACATGCTGAGATGAGGGCTCAAAGGTCTAGGCATGCATGCATACAAG
>JAXFYN010000941.1:0-73410 GCA_036172215.1 Camellia granthamiana
CCGACTCGAGATCGATTAGTCAAAGACAAATGTTCAGTATTGCTTATAATCAAATCAATCTGCCGTCATCGGTTCCGATAGCGTCAAACAAACAAAGTTAAGACAATACTCCTTACGATACTCAATCACGGGGTTTGCACAATTCGGTTCATTTTTAACACATATGTCCTTAATAGTTGGGGGTTGGTTTTCAACGGTGTTCATGGTTAGATCGATCTGTTGATAGCTCACAAAAGGTCTTTCAAATAGGTCAAGTACTCTAAACAATTTCAAGTTTTGGGTCTATCAGTTTTTCCTGCCAAGAACAATCTGGCTACTTATGTATAGGCAATCCTCAATCCCTTTTTACAAGATTAAGTCAGACGGAGGGTCTTATCAAACCAATCCCGACACAGGTCTTGCCAAATCAATTCAAACAAGGGTTCCATCGAATTATATCAAATGAGGGTTCCATCAAGACAATGTCAGGCAAAGGTCCTATTGAATCGAATCAGATAAAAGTTTTCTCAAATAGGGCACATTCGGTTCTGTAAGGCATACTTCGTTTGCTTAGGTACATGGTTGATAGTTTCTCAGCTGCCCTAAGTTTATCAGTTCTCAAGGTCATATCAGACCTATTTATTACAACAGTTCATATCAAAATGTTTCAAACCATGTACAATACGGTATTGTCTACATAAATTCGGGTGTAGTTGCATATGAGTGCAGTTATTCATGTTAGGAGGTACGTATCATAATCAATATAGCAGTTCCCAAATAAGTCTTATAGGCAAGAACATGGTGCACAGTAACACATTAAACAAAGTTCCTCAGGTACACATGGTATAGGATTGTTACGCAAAAGTTCCAAATTAGCCACAAAAGCATAGGTTTATGAGTCGAGCCCAGTATAGTCACATAATCCATTCAACTTCCTACCAATCAAAATACATGGTCTCACAATTTATAGAGGTCGTTATTTGGGGTGCTCAACTCGGTCATACAATCACAAAGTCATAATTCCAGTGGTTTAGTCATTGAAGACAATAGTATAACAAATCACCTTAAGCATAGATTCAGCTGTACATGTACATGTGCAGAGCTAATCGATATCCCAATACATATTTCACAAATTTCCCCCATGGAGCATATACATTCAATGAATACGGTTTCGATCTTGTGGGTCTAACCAATCTAGATACACATGCAGCAGATACGAAAGGATATGCCGATTCGAATCAAATAATATCCCAAGCAAAGATGTACACATGTACTAATTCAGAATCAATCAGCACATAAGCATTCATTTGTAAACAGTATAGATACTTGGGATAATGGTTACAATATTCTGAGTGCTTTCTGGGATGAGCATGATTACTCTATCCTGAGTAGCAATTCCTACCACTGGTACGAATCTAGCTGAGGCAGAACATTTATTCAGATTTGCTCAGTTCGGGAACGATTCCTTACCGTATGGTCCATTCTACCACGCCTATAACAAGCCTCAAATGCCCGATAAAAACTCTTCGGTGTTTCTTACACTGATGGTGACAAAATTCTTGCCATAGCGGTAACTGACGTTACTGTCTTAAGATCTCTATCATTTCCTGTACCATTCCTTCCAGTCTATCAAGTTGGGCTATGGAAGAGCCTTCCAGCTCGCATGTCCTTACTCAATCCATACTCTACACAATCTCTTATTAAACCTTGCCAATTATTGGGATATCCCATATAAAAATAAACACGGATACACGTGGATACATTCGCACATAGACACATCTTTATATTCTCATTTCACATATTGTGTGCAATTAATCACATGCATAACAGATAATTTCATACCTATCAAATATAGCATGCTGAATATTTACTAAGTAACTATATACTCAAATCATGGTCATATTTCACATAGACACCCGTAGGCAAAATTGAATGCACATAAACAACTTTTCATGGTTCATATATTCATGTATGTGCATTACAACAAAACAATCTTGTTGTACACATTAGTGTAACAATTCATATCTCATATTCGAATCATGTGTGGTACTTCCTTTAGCATGACATATCATGTTGGTCAAGCATATCAACATATCTCATACATAGGCCACGGTATTATTTTCCCCGGGCGAGGGCCTGTGCCACGGTATTATTTCCCCCGGGCTAGGGCCTCATGACCATAAATCACAATATTATGTCCCCTGGGCGAGGGCCTCCGCTAAGGATACCACAATCATGTTCAAGGAGAATTTAGGCAATCATTCATTTATACCAAACATAGCGTTATACTTTATACAAAGATTCACAAGTATGCATATACCAAAGAGCATACGTAGTCAAACAATTTGCAATGCGAGTAAAGCACAACTTATAGCACAAAATCGTTCATATCAAAACATTTAAGCATATTATCGATGCATCCAAATTCATATTTATAACATGAATGCATCCTAGGTCTTTTCTAGACGCTTACTGCTCTTTTGGACAAGTGCGTGAGTTATTAACTTGTGCTCTGATACCACTCTGTCATGGCCCAAACCCGCCCCCAAGGGTTAAGGACATAACCAGCCAGTAATCCTGAGATTACTTACGACCTCAATACAAAACAGACATAACTCATCAGAGTAAAGGGGCCAAACGGAAGCAAAAAAATTTAAAACTTTGTCCATAGAGCCGTGCTTATATGCACACCGAAACAAACCATACTCACATACGTTAATAACCCACATCAAAAATACAGTAGCATAAACTTCCTTACAGACAGGATCGTCTAAACTGAGTCAACCCATAACAACTATATACAAATATACACAGGGTCCTTGCCAACAAGACAGAATATGAATACGTAACAAAAAGGCAAGGCTGGGTTTCGTGCGTGAGACACAAGGCTGACTCTCCCAAAACTCATGCTGTTCCTGGTAGACTTCACTGGGGCTGGGGTTGGACCTCGCTTGGCTCACCTACAAATACATGAATGAGCGTGAGCGAATGCCCAGTGAATAATATCAAATAAACAAGTTACACAAGATATTATTGGAACAGTACAGCAAAAGGCCTTCGGCCCAATCATTTATATCAATCGGCCTTTAGCCCAATCATTCATGTCAATCGGCCTTTGGCCCAATCATTTATATCAATCGGCCTTCGGCCCAATCATTCATGTCAATCGGCCTTCGGCCCAATCATTCATGTCAATCGGCCTTTGGCCCAATCATTTATATCAATCGGCCTTTGGCCCAATCATTTATATCAATCGGCCTTCGGCCCAATCATTCATGTCAATCGGCCTTTGGCCCAATCATTTATATCAATCGGCCTTCGGCCCAATCATTCATGTCAATCGGCCTTTAGCCCAATCTTTCATTTCAATCTGGCTCATAGGCCTTTCATATCAAACTGGCTCATAGGCCTTTCATATCTAGCTGGCTCATAGGCCTTTTATATCAAACTGTGTCCACCATTCAAATTAATGAGCTTTACCAAAATTACATAGAAGTAGCAATTGGACAATAACATATGTCAGATATTACTCACAGTGATCGGCTTGTAGATTTGCCCTGGAGCTTGACCCTACACATCACATAACATACACGGGTCACAAATAACTCAATCCGTTCTTTAATTTACACATTCTTCTTTAGGCTTCATTCTTACCTCTTTAATTCAATTACAATGCGCAAAGTATGCCTAAGAGTGCTTACAAGTGAAAGAGAACGGAAAACAGAACACATAATGCATCTTCAGAATTTTAGAAAATAGGGTCCCCGCTCGAGCGTAGAATACCCCGCTCGAGTGGACCCTTAAGCTTGTAAAAGTACTGGTTGTATGAAAAATGCGCTCGAGCATGGAATAGAGGGCTTGAGCGGAAGGCCTGTCTACAAAAGCTCCCCGCTCGAGCGTAAGATATCCCGCTCGAGCGTACCTCCAACTCTGCAGAAAGTGCTGGGAGCACGATTTTCCCGCTCGAGCATCTATTCCCCCGCTGGAGCGGACACCAAAAATCTGGGAATCCCAGGTTGAGTTCTTTGAGCTCAATTTCAATTTCCCAGCTACAATTCTTGCATGCAAAGGCTCAATTCTCATGTATAATCATGCTAACACGGCATAGACCTCAAATTACAACTCAATGAGGCTCAATTTCACAAATAAGTCACATGCATACCCCAATCTCCCATCAAACTCATTAACAATATATAAATCCATGCATTCAAGCTCCCATTTACATGATATGTACATGCATGTGATGAATTAGCCCCATTCTCAACTTGAATAACTCAAATGGTGATCAAAACATGGGTTTCTCTTAACATTCACATGGATTACACACATTTGTGCTCAAACATGCAAACTTCAAAGAAATTCCTACATGCATGCACATATTAAGCTTCAATTCAACAAACCCAACCCAATTTCTTTTCAATCTTATTCTTGATCACCAAATTAGCTTGAACACATAAGGTTACGAACTATAATCCAAGAATTACTCACCTAGAAGCTTTGATCTCCTAAGCTCTAGTCAATTCTTGAGTTAGCTCTTCAAGAGATTCAAGTCTTGAACCAAAACTCCAATTCCTTACACTCTCTCTCACCCTAGCTGACCCTCTCCCCCTTTCTCCTTAGTGTTTGATCAGCCAAATGAGGATATAAGAGAGAATGGGTCCATAGTGCCTTTTTACATAAATCACCACTCATAATATAATAATAATAATAAAGCAATTTGGCACTATTCATCAATTTAATTAATTTAATTTGGCCAGAATCAATTCCTAATTAAATTTCACCGTAGACCCTAAAAATCATGCCAATCACAATGGCGTAATCAATTTCGGGTTCCGTGGCCGATACGGCACTCAATTTAATTTCCAAAGCAGATTATTCAAACAGATATTCCTACGGTGAACAGATAAAACCTCAAAATCACATATATTCACATAATGGCATATAAAATCATGCTAAACACATAATCATACTCAAATTAAGGACCAATTAGCATATTACGGAACAGGGGTGTCACAGTCTTCCCCCCTTTAGGAAGTTTGGTGCCCCAAACTTAATTTACCTTTAGTCGAAACAATTCGGAACACTTTTCATTCAACGGTTCCAATCCTTCTTAATAGTCATTCACTTAGTCTCAAAATCAAGCAATGCTCTATTCTCAATCAGTCAGAGACTTACCTTTTTCCACCATACAAGGCTTGTATGGTGCCATGCCAAAACTAGAGTGTGAGCTGTCGTTGCAAGCAAAGTTTGTCAACGATGGATAGATCTTTCCAACTTCCGTGAAAAATCTAATGCATATCTTTGGAGCATTCCTCCCCAAAATCTAAAAAGTTCTTTCTGATTATACATCAATTTGCGGATGGAAAACAGCGCCGAATCATAATTCAGCTTCGTATCAAATTCATAATTTGTCCAGATCATATACAGAAATCATAAGTCATGATTAAGTTTGCGCGATACATTCATTAGCATTAACAGAACAGAACAGAACGGAACAGAACATATACATGTGAGGTTACGAATAACCAGTTCCATAAAGGAACCTCCAGATCCGGGTAACATAACAGAACAGAAGCTGAGCCCCCATTGCCTCTTGAAGGCTTTTCAGAATTCAAACACATTTTAGAATTTCTGTTTAAACAATAGATACTGGGACCCCATACAAACGAGCAATCTTATTGATGTAAACAGTGGCTAGTCTACAAGCATCATACAAAATTTTATAGGGAAATCTACCCACAATAGCCCAAACGGGACTTATACCTTGGGTGCTCAAGGTAGCCCCACAACGAAATTCGTAGCCACATATTCCTATTTCCATTCCAAAATAGAGAGAGGTTGAAGTAGTCCCGCCACTATCTGAAATTCAACTTCGACCTGTTGACGCCGAAAAATATTTGGACACATTCACCAATTGCCCTCTTCAAGGTAGGTCACCAACATATTTATTTCAATGTCAGCTAACTTTATCACAGAGGTTCGGTCTATTCCTTGTCGCAAAAGTTCAATTCATTCTTCAATAATTCCACAATTCACAATCTAATTCGGTATTTAGTCTAGTGACTCATCACAATTATCCAAGGTCAATCAAAAGTCTTGAATTTGGATGCATTCATGTTATAAATATGAATTTGGATGCATCGATAATATGCTTAAATGTTTTGATATGAACGATTTTGTGCTATAAGTTGTGCTTTACTCGCATTGCAAATTGTTTGACTACGTATGCTCTCTGGTATATGCATACTTGTGAATCTTTGTATAAAGTATAACGCTATGTTTGGTATAAATGAATGATTGCCTAAATTCTCCTTGAACATGATTGTGGTATCCTTAGCGGAGGCCCTCGCCCAGGGGACATAATACTGTGGTTTATGGTCATGAGGCCCTAGCCCGGGGGAAATAATACCGTGGCACAGGCCCTCACCCGGGGGAAATAATACCGTGGCCTATGTATGAGATATGTTGATATGCTTGACCAACATGATATGTCACGCTAAAGGAAGTACCACACATGATTCGAATATGAGATATGAATTGTTACACTAATGTGTACAACAAGATTGTTTTGTTGTAATGCACATACATGAATACGTGAACCATGAAAAGTTGTTTATGTGCATTCAATTTTGCCTACGGGTGTCTATGTGAAATATGAACATGATTTGAGTATATAGTTACTTAGTAAATATTCAGCATGCTATATTTGATAGGTATGAAATTATCTGTTATGCATGTGATAAATTGCGCACAATATGTGAAATGAGAATACAAAGATGTGTCTATGCGCGAATGTACCCACGTGTATCCGTGTTTATTTTTGTATGGGATATCCCAGTAATTGGCAAGGTTTAATAAGAGATTGTGTAAAGTATGGATTGAGTAAGGACATGCGAGCTGGAAGGCTCTTCCACAGCCCAACTTGATAGACTGGAAGGAATGGTACAGGAAATGATAGAGATCTTAAGACAGTAACGTCAGTTACCGCTATGGCAAGAATTTTGTCACCATCAGTGTAAGAAACACCGAAGAGTTTTTATCGGGCATCTGAGGCTTGTTATCAGCGTGGTAGAATGGACCATACGGTAAGGAATCGTTCCCGAACTAAGCAAATCTGAATAAATGTTCTGCCTCAGCTAGATTCGTGCCAGTGGTAGGAATTGCTACTCAGGATAGAGTAATCATGCTCATCCCAGAAAGCACTCAGAATATTGTAACCATTATCCCAGGTATCTATACTGTTTACAAATGAATGCTTATGTGCTGATTGATTCTGAATTAGTACATGTGTACATCTTTGCTTGGGATATTATTTGATTCGAATCGGCATATCCTTTCGTATCTACTGCATGTGTATCTAGATTGGTTAGACCCACAAGATCGAAACCATATTCATTGAATGTATATGCTCCATGGGAGAAAATCGTGCTCCCAGCACTTTCTGCAGAGTTGGAGGTACGCTCGAGCGGGATATCTTACGCTTGAGCGGGGAGCTTTTGTAGACAGGCCTTCCGCTCGAGCGCTCTATTCCACGCTCGAGCGCATTTTTCATACAACCAGTACTTTTACAGGCTTAAGGGTCCGCTTGAGCGAGGTATTCTACGCTCGAGCGGGGACCATGTTTTCTGAAATTCTGAAAATGCATTATGTGTTCTGTTTTCCGTTCTCTTTTACTTGTAAGCACTCTTAGGCATACTTTGCGCATTGTAATTGAATTAAAGAGGTAAGAATGAAGCCTAAAGAGGAATGTGTAAATTAAAGAACGGAGACGCCCAAAAATTTTACCAAAATTTTTAAATATTTTTAATCAAATGAGACTCACATAAGTCCACACTGTCTGGTTCACACCCGCCTAAGACATTTACGTCTTGTTTGGCATATATTAAAAAAATTAAAATGTTAAAAGTTATTATTTTATTTAAGTTACATCATCTTATTTAAATCACATCACTTTAAATTCAATCCATATTTTATAAAAAATTAAAAAATATATTTATTTAGAATATCCAAACATCTCCTTGTTAAACTCTTAAGAGCATCTCCAACCACATCCTCTTCTCAAGAAGATGGAAATAATATTTTTTATTCAAAAAGTAAATATAGAGGAGATCACTATTCATTCAAACTCCAACCACAAACCTTCATTTCCTTCATTCAAACCCCAATCAAAAAGTAATTTTTGTTCATTAATAAATATTTAATTTTAAAATTTTTGTAAAACATATTTGTTAGGTTTTTTTTGTTGGCAACTCCGTTTGACAAAACTCCTTTCAGTTGTATTTATTTTCGCACTTTTATTTCAGTGAGGCTATGAGTTTATTAGATGCGAATCCAATCCGAATCGAGCCATGCAGAGAAGTTTGTGATGTTAATGCTTTCAAGATTGCCACTTTGCTGATTATTACGGGGGTCGAGCTGCTCGCGGCCGAAGCAAAATGCAAAATTGCATTCAAAATTGCATGTCCGTCATTGCTCGCTCGAGCCAAGGAGTGCTCGCTCGAGCTAAGGTTTTCTCGCTTGAGCCAAGGAATGCTCGCTCGAGCGAAGGATTGCGTCCACACAAAAAACCTAAAAGAAGTGATTGGTCGCTCGAGCCAAGAATCCGTCGCTCGAGCCAAGGCACTAGTAGAAATCATGAAAAATACACTCCTCGCTCGAGCCAGCAAAGCTTCGCTCGAGCGAGCCTCAGAATCCGGATTTCTCAAGGAGTTTGTTTTCTTCCCAATCTAGGATTACTTTTGGTTCTCTATAAATACTTGGTTTTCTCCCAAAACTAAGGTATTCATTGAATTCCTCCAGATCTTCTTTTTGGTTCTTGAAGGTTTATATCTGGGGATATTTTGTTATTTTTCTTTGATATTTTATTGAGTATTCAACTCATGGTTTAAAGAGAGTACATCAAAGGTTTGTTTGTTATACACAAAAGAGAGAGTTGTTCTTCAGTTGTGGATTCTGAAGAATTCGAGCCTGAAGCTTTGGTGGAATCTGGAGTGGCTCATCAGAAAGACAATTCCGTAGTGAAGATGGGGTTGGAAGAGGCACATAGAGGTTGGTTCAATTAGGCGTTGTGGATTTGATAGGTAATTGAGAGTATACCTGTGTAATTCCTTTAATTCTTCTTAGTGGATTGTCTTGTGGCAGTTGCCCATGGTTTTTTGATCACAATTGGAGGTGTCCAATTGTGGTTTTTTCACGTAAAAATCGTTGTGTCGATTTGTCTTTGATTGTTTGATTGGGATTGTTATATTCTGCTTAAAATTGGTACATAATCACAAATCAACATCTAGGGGGTTTCTAGATTTTTCAATATTTAATATTATACTCATTTTAAAGGTATGATTTCCTACTTTTTATTAATGTCAATTTTATAAAAATTAAATTTACACATTAAAAGTTATTTCGAATATAATTAAGAAATATAGAGTGAATAGTGTTTTAGAGTCTCCTCCATTTTTTCATCATCCCTCTATATTTGTTGGATCAATTCATTCTCCTCCCAAATGGAGGAAGATATAAAGGATGGATTGGAGTTATTTTTGGGAGAGGATCCTCCATATCTTCAAATATGGAGGATGGGTTGGAGAGGCTCTAATAGACTTTTTGAACATCTAGCATTAATTAGTGTAGGACCCGAGGAGAAAAAATTGGCTAATCCATGTCACAATAATGATATGGTGTACCACCAGTCAAAATTCAAATATTGACTAGTTGGCACCCTTGTCACCAAACGGCCTTTGTTTGCCGTTTGCGTTTGCCGTCCTCCAACTTTTTTAATTAATCCGTATTTTCTTTCTCTCACATTTTTTTAGGTTTGAATCAATCTTTTTTCATCTTTCCCACTGGAAATTTATGAAAATTTTTTGAGGGATTTATTTGTAAGTCTTAGTAGATAGGCTTATTATCTAATGGATCCTATCATAAATAATAACGTTTTTTTTATCAAATACTATGAAAAAACGTCATTAATTATTAATTTTCAGTGATAGTTTAAAAAAAAAATTTATAAAAATATTACTAATTATAAGTTTTAGTAACAGTTTAAAAAAATTGTCACAAAAAAGTTATTAATTTTTAACTTTCAACGACAGTCTGAAAATTATCACAGAAAAATGTTACTAATTATAAAGTTTAGTTACAATTTATAAAAATCGTGACAAAAAAAAGTCACTAATTTTTAATTTTTAGTAACATGTAAAAAATGTCACAAAAATTATTTTTAGTGACAATCTTTTAAAACTTACTTTCAATAAGATTTTATGATAATTAAATTCAACTGTTAAGATCTATTAGTAATTTACTTAAATTTTTAAAGGTTCCGTTGTTTTCACAATCTCTATTAAAAGTTTGAAAAGTAATAGATATACAATACTAATGGAGTACATGGACACAATGTTAAGATATTTTAATAAAAATAAATAATATTTAATAGATCGGTTTATTTCAAAATCAATAATCAATATCAATCAAATAATAGAATTCATTCCCACTGTCTGAGGAAAAGGTGAAGAATTGCCATTTTATGAGACCCTAATAAACACTGCTGGAAAATCACCATTTAGTGGCATTTAAAAAACACTGCTACAGGTGCAAAAAATGTCACTAATTCCTTTTGTGACGTTTAGTACCAAACGCCAAATCCAGCCGTCGCTATAGCTTTATTGCGTTTTAAAAACGTCGATATATTAGTATAGGTGGCGTTTAAAAACGCCGCCAAATATCTTACATAGCATGACATCACTATGATATTTAGTGACATTTTTTAAAACGCCGTCATATCTTTTTTTAAAAATCTGACCGTTGGATTTAAGATTTAAGTGGCGCTTTGAAAAACGCCGTGATATCCTTTTTCATTTTATTTATTTATTTATTTTTGAAATTGTGCTAATTTTAAACCCATCAAGAAGTATTTGGAGATTCTGAGAGAGTTTTCAAACTGCTCTGCAAAAGAAAAACATTACTATAAAAGGTTATAATATGGTTAATTTTAAAGAACTCAGTTGAACAGAAGTTAATGTAAAAGAAATTGTTGGAGTTCCTACTAATACATCCAAATGCACAATTCATGTAGTCAAGTAGTCTAAGAGTATACAACAATGAAAGCTTTCCATAAAAAGCAATCTGCCTTCTGAAGCGAAGCTCATCACGTGCAACCATTCCACGCATTCCTAACACAATTCTATATAACAATTCTCACGTGCAACCAGCCTGAATAGAAACAGAGGAGCACAATTCTTTATAAGCTTTCCTAGCAAGATGCATACGAAAATCTCTCTGAATTCAGATAAGAAGCTTCTCTCCTAATGTTCTCGTAAACTTCCCGAGCAAGTTGTACTGTAATCAGCATAAGGAAAAAATCAATGAGTTATATACTTTCAAGACCTCAGCGATGAGCTAATTAAAAAAGTTCAGCTGAAAACATCTAACACAATTAACTACCTCTACACACAGATTGAATCCGTATTGCAAAACGACGAACTAAGACAAAAGTTTTGCAAGCCATGTAAGAACAGATTTTCCTCTGAATAATGCTTGCTGATCTTCCTAAGACCTCAATTCTGCGGGCATCTAGTTCTGCCATTTAACTAGCCTTTAGAAACACCTTTGTCTTACCAATCTGCAAAAATAAGCGTAATAAGTATGATCTGTTTAGCAAAAGTCATTGAGGAAGTAAAAATAGGCCACATGTTTAACAGTTTACACTAGCAAAAGTAAAATTAATGTAAGCAATTACATGTATCTGTGACTACCACTCAAGGTCATGTAAGCAAACACAATAAAGTTCATCGGAAACTAGCAATAATCTGTATTTCTATCCCTTTACACCTCTATGAGTATCGGGAAAAAATAAAAATAAAAATAAAATGAGTAATTATAATCCAATATCTGAATTTATATTAATTACAAGATGTCAAAAGGCAACATAAGAATCCAAAAACGGATGCTCTACTTTTTCCCAAACAGACCAAAAACCATCGTATGGATGAACAAATATATCCTAATGTTTTAAGCCTCATATCTTTGGTTTTCATGCAAATGAGAATTATAGTGCCTAATTACTTCTTTTTTTATCGGCACCTAAATACAAGAACATCACAAATATATCAATGATATGTTCCAAACATATCAATGATATCAGGGGAATCAGCAATCATCAATCTAGCTAGTATTCCTTTTATGCTGAAGCATTGGCATCATAAACATCCATCACAGTTTGAGGCAGATTTAAAGGTATGATGAACAACCAGACATGAAAAAGATGTATTGATGAGAAAGGAACTAGAAATGATGCCACTACACACAGTAAAAATGCCAAAATATATTGATGCACTCTAAGTTGACAACATAATGACCATAAAAATAAAAATAAAAATAAAAAGTTTATTATGGCCATAATGACTTGAGAGAAATTGCCATGTGGCAATAACATAGTTTTAGTTGGCACCTGTTTTAGAAACAGCTTTCTTCATACAATAATGAGTTATATTATTACCTGATAGCCTTGATCCCACTTTCTCCAGGAGCCTCTTGCAAGCATCAAACTCATCCGTACTAGTATATATAAAATAAAAACATGACAAAAGGAGGAAGTTTAAATAGTTTGTTTGAACATGTGTAATTTAATTAAGAGAAATAAACTTATCAAAAGAAATAATTATAAAAAGTAACCAAGAAATCAAACTAACCCAAAAAAAAAAAAAAAAAAAAAAAATCAAATTACCTCCCATCCAAAACTTCAGGTGCCAGCATGCCAAATCGATCTACAAATTCCAAAAAAGGTTTTCTTGTAGGATATCTAGCACAACTGATTCCTAATTGCCTCCATGACTCCCTGGAAGGAGACACATAAAACAAATAAAATTTGGAAGAAAAAAGAAGGCAGCCAGCTTCGTTTCCAACACCATGTAAAAGTTACCCTTCCTTGCCCCACAACGCAGTTGTTGATCGAACATTGCTATTCTCAAAATAGCTGGCTTAAGAAGATTATTGGCTTCACACAGAGAATATAACAAGGCTCAGTCGAACTCAAAGTTTCAAGCAATTGTTGCTGCAAAAAGTACAATAGGAATTTCGTAAGTCAAGCTATTGTACAAAAGAAGTAGATAATTTGAGTGAGAGAGAGAGAGAGAGAGAGAGAGAGAGAGAGAGAACATCAGACCTTGAACCGTGAACCTATTGAAGAGAACTTTGATTGTTTAGAGGACTCCTCAGATGAAAGTGGAAACAAACCCGACACAAAGGAACATTTGGAAGCACTCGAGAGTGCTTGATGTTCAGCAATAACATAATCTTTGTTTTTGTCCAGAAAAAATTCAGTTTGATAGGTGACCTGAAAAATAAATTGAAGTGTTGGTCAATGTTTTTTGTTTCAAAAGTGTATATTCTGGAGCTGAATGAACTATTAAATAAATACATATAATAACACAAAGAATAGAAACTTACATCACCAGCATAATGGCAAACCAACAGATAAGCCAACTGCAGGTGCAAGATGTGATGTCCCAAAGATAAAATTTAAAACCAGGAATTAAAAGTCATGATGTGCTGTTATGTTATCTGAAGAGAAGCCAGTTTCAAGAATAAAAATTCAAGTTGAGGTAAGAGTAATTAGACAAAGAAAACTAGTTCAGTTTGCTTCCATGAATTTTATTTTCCTAAAGTTTTCAATAAGCAATGCAACATCATACATAAGATTCAGAATTCAAATTTATTTTGACTTCTGAAAGGGTCTGAATTTGCCACCACGAAATTAGCAACCCTACCAAATTGTGAAGTCCAATCAAGTTTAGGTTTAGTAACAAAACATCAATAATTCTTAAGATGAAATATAACCTTTTCAAAAAAAAAAAAAATCAAGATATTTAAATTGCATGGATGAATTTGTCTGGCATAAAATGAAGGGGGGGGGGGGGGGGGGGGGGGGGAAGATCAACTGCATGCTATACAACACAATTGCAAGACCAATCACGTACTCTTTACAGCATTCGGAAGTAGGTTGAAGGCTTCCAACAAACTTTAGTTCCCCCTGCTTACAATAAAACTATCAATGACATTTTCCCGTTAAAAAATAAATAAAGAAATAAAAATTAACCAAAGGACAAAAAGATACGGAGAGGAAGACAAGATAGGCAAAGTTTGCAACATCAATTGACAGTTATTGGTGCAACGATTTATTAAAACATGGAGGAACATGTATGTAAATCTCTAGCATTTGGAAAATTCAATTTCATGGTTTTCATTGGAATGAAATTGTTGTAGGAATGTCGTCTAATTTTCTGCAACCGTTTTACAATCATAGGCAAGTTTATATAATTAGCGAAGTTTTGGACAACCATATATTGAAATCAACAAGCATTCTCTTCACATCAGGTGTAGGGAAACATGATAACACCCAACCTCAGGTAAAATTAAAGCTTAATCACATACAATCACCTACCCTTTTGCGTATATCACCTATCATATAGCATTAGGGATCAATTTCATTGATGATTTTCCACATATTCTTTCATACTAGATTTTCCACACAAGCTTGAGTCCACTGAGCTGTGCTTGGATCATAGATTTGGATAGAGAATTAAAAAGAGAAAAGAAAAAGGTAAGGCAATAAGTTAAATGTTTTTCTCCATTTGTGTTTCCCCTTCCAAATTGTACCCAAATCCATGACTCAAAGACGGCGTAAGTAAGGGTATGAGATTCACTGGAAAATATTGGAAAATGACTCATTGTATCAATCATTTTAGGTCTTAGAGTAGCAAGAATTCAAAATCTTCCCTTCTGCACAAAGTATGCTAAATTTAACCAGTCCACTCCCTTCATATTTGTGTTTGGGTCTTGAGAAAAGAAAAAAGAAAGGGAAAAAAAGGTAAAGAAATTAGCTATTATTTCATTTCTCTATTCCAGTTCATTTCCTTTACACAAATTCAAGACCCAAACACAGCTTAAAATCATCTTTTGTGAGTCCAATTATGTTTAATGGTGGTAATTCTGTTCAAAAGGGACAAAATAGGTAGATAGATTGAAGATGACGTTTTTGAAATTGTTGTATCAAGCAAGAATATCCCCAAATTGTTATCATTAATTCAAAAACAATTTCTTCATTTTAATATAACAACCAAATCGTAATTCTAATTGGGTTTCCACTTTCCACCATAATTTTTTCCCTCTCACTAATTCAATTGTTTTCATCTTCTTTTAATTATTTTTAGTTTTTCAGGGTAAAATTTCTCATATTTCCAATTCCATCCAACCCCAATCAAGAGTAAAAACAATATTTACATGAATTTAACTAGGGGTGAGTAGCGGATATACCGATCCGCCAAAATCGGCCGAACCGAACCGATCCGCTGCATTTTGGACGGATGCGTGATGACGAGCGGACGGTTGCGGATTGATTTTCTCCAATCCACCAATCTGGCGGACGGATGGCGGATTTGAGATTCCTTTCGCCGCAACCGAACCGCCAAACCGCGAACACCCCTAATAATTTATAAGACTTTGTGTTTTAGCTTGTTTAAATATTCTGTTTGTATTTTCAATTAAAAAAGAGTTTAAATATTCTGTTGAAATTTTTTTTTCCACTTGAATATCTTTTTTGAATTGAAAAAAATAAATGTATTATTTATCTATATTTTTTGGTTTTTAAATCTATCTCTAAAAATAATAAATAGAAAATATGATATACGCTGGTTGGTTTTTGTTTTCAAAAATAAATATAGATGTAACAATACAGAGACATACAATATCTACTACTACTCTGTTCATGGTTTTGGTGGTTTGAATTGTTTTTATATTTTAAGAACCACATATTGTAATACTTTATGTAGATGAGGCATGCTGTGATTGTAGTATATGGATGAGGCATGCAGTAATTGTGATATTTTAAAGTTTCAAACTTTCTAGCTTTGGATGAGGCATGCAGTGATTGTAATATTTTTTTAAGTCATTAACTGTAATACTTTCTTTTTTTTTTCTTTTTTTTTTTAGGAAGTGCACAAATTGAATTATGTTGAAAATTTATAAAATTTTAAACCGCCAAACCGATTCGCATCCATCCGCCAAACCACCAATCCGCTCAATCCACATCCGCCGGATTAGCGGACGGATGCGGATTGACTTTCTCCAATCCGCCAATCTGGCAGACGGATGGCGGATTGGAGATTTTGTGGCCGCAACCGACCCGCGCCCACCCCTAAATTTAACAACAAAACAGCCACACACAAAAAAAAATTTAAAAATTAAAAATTAAAAACTAGCAATAAATTTGAATTAAAAGCTAACCTCAGAAAAGTAATCTCTCTCTCTCCAATATCTGAATCTTAGCAAGCTCCCTCTGCTTCCCATACAAATCTAGATACTCCGGCGGCGGCAACGACGGCACCACTGAAGAGAAGAAGAAAAAGAAGAAGAAGAACCAGCCACCACTCACTCACAACTCATCAGTGAAAAACAAAGAAAAGACAATGAAAAGAAAGAATCTCTGCGATGAAACAGAGCATATTTTTTTCCCAGTTTTCTCAGCAACCAAACAAAGAAAAGACAGTGAAACAGAGCATATACAACTCATCAGTGAAAAACAATTACTGGAACAGAGCACATACAACTCATCAATCACTGAAACAGAGAGAGAGAGAGAGAGAGAGAGAGAGAGAGAGAGAGAGATGGGAAGGAAGAGCTTCAGAGAGAGAGAGAGAGAGACAGTGGAGCTCACTTCCACCTGAGTAGACGATGGTGCAGATGATGGTGCAGACGATGGTGCAGGTGGTGGAGACCGATCTGAATCTCTGAATCTCTGCGATGAAATCACTGAGATGAAATCGATCCGAATCTCTGAATCTCTGCGATGAAATCACTGAGATGAATCTCTGAATCGCTTTGATGAGGGTTTAGAGAGGGTTGAGAGAGAGAGAGAGACAATGGAGCTCACCTTCGTTGGTGCTCGCTACCTTGCTCTAATAATGAACAAGCGGTGGAGCTTCGAAATCGCTCTGAGAGAGAGAGCGAGAGAGCGCTCGAGATTTGGGTCTTCGGTGAGTCTCAGATTCAAAATTAGGGCTTGAAGAGAAGCATTTGGAGGCGTTTAAACGCCCACGGTGTTGTTTTGTTAAATAAATATGCGACGTTTTACAAAACGTTGTTAAATATTAAAAAATGACGTATAAAAATACGTCGTTAAAAAACGCCGCCTAATTCCTTTTTTCCTGTAGTGGAAAGGGGACAATAGGGCTATAATAAGTACGTCATTTGGATATTGCTATACGGATTGCTCATCGTTATACGGCTTGGCTTCGCTATTGCTCCTATGGAGTGGTTGACCTAAAAAGCTAATATTCCTACCATACCAAAATGCCTATTATCTAGTGTGTTAAGCTTCGCTAGAAGCAAGCAAGATGAGGTCGCTCTACTTCGTAGACAAAGGCTCATTCTGTACGTGACTTGCAAGCTCATGTAGTACTTGCCCCTCTCTCATCAGGGGCTTATGCACTTCACTTGTTGTCTATTAAATGAGCGTCAGAGCAAGCGAGCGAAGCCTTTCATTTAGTGGCTTCCCCCATTTTCCCTCACTCTACTCTTGCATTTCTGCTTAAGCTTCCCTGATTTGGTTGGTTTGGAGGATTATTTGATTAGATACTCGAGAACCATAATCTTTCGTGGAGGTTTATTACATAATAAATCTATCAATATTTAGTGTGTTTTAATTCTAAAACTGTTTTATTATTTATGGAGGTTTAATTCCATTGATTACACCAATTCCTATATAAGTCTACATTTCTCAACATATCTGAGAGAAGGATTTTTGTAGAGAAAAAGAGTAATTTAAAAGATGAAAGATCTTGAGAGAGTTATTTATTATATATATTCATATATATAGTTTATCTATTGTTTTGGGCCACTCTAGTTCGTGGCATGGTTCATACTTCCTAGTAGTCATAAACACTAGATGAGGGACGCTGTGAGTAACTTGGGTTTTATCTTGAAATGCTTCACTCCAGTTGTACCTTCATAAGGAGAGGAAAAATGGTTTTAGAATAGTGAGAACGCAACTCCCAAAATCTCACAACTATGTTTCTTTACTCTTGTTTTTTGTCAATATATGTTCTTATGATATTCACGTTTAATATTCTATTAATTATATTGCTAAACTAACAATTTAAAATTGTTTTTCTTTCTAATTTATGTGTAGATCTAGCAAAATGACTATGTCTGATATGTTGTTTTCCTTCAATTCTCTAAAGGTGCTATGTCATGAAACTTAAAACCATTTTCAAGTTCTATGAAATTAATTTTTATCTCTGCAAAATAGAATTAGATAGCTTAAAAGTGGATGTCATGTTTCTACTATTTTTGTGTAACACTTGTGCTTATTAAGCCAATGGAATGCATTTAATTTCGTTATTTTGTTATTGAGACCCTTTTGGTTGGTGTATCATTGTGTTGGTCAAGTGAAATCTGATCTAAACTCGATAGAGATGTTTAATTTTGTTCAGAACTGTCATAAATGTGATTTAGAACCTTGAAATCTTGGTTTGGGTGTCGACACTTGCATTCCCTACACCTCTCTTCAACATTCTGCTTTCGAGTATCAACACTCCTCCCTTTAGGTGTCGACACCATCTGGCCTGGAGTGACCCAGGTGCACACTACTTGGAAGTGTCAACACCTGGGCATTTAAGGGTCGACACCTATAGCATTTCTGGTTTAGACCCAACCCATTGTGTATTCTGAACTCAGGTTCATAACTTCGTATAGTTGTTTTTGGAGCAGGTTGGTTGCTTAGTTTTCAAACCTTTGTTGCCCAGAATTTTGCTTCTCTGCTCAAGCGGCACTTCTTGCGCTCGAGCGAGCTTTGTGAACTCTCAATGCTTTTGCAGGTCTACAAAACTACTGGAAGTGTGTATTCTACGGGTCGAGCGGCGTTTTCTACGCTTGAGTGGTGTGGGCGCTCGAGCGTTGGTCTATTGTCTGCAAAACTACTAGATGTGTGTATTCTGCGCTCGAGCGTCACTTCTTGAGCTCAAGCGGTAATGCCTTTTAATTTTTGTGTCTTGGCGCTCGAGCGGAGCAGCTTATTATGTCTGACGTTTGAGCGTCACTTCTTGCGCTCGAGTGGACTGTGCGTCTATCAGTTTGCAGCAGCATTTTTTTTTTACATCACTTTTCACATCCATTCCTCTCAAAACCCTAGATCTAAGAGCCTCTCTCTCTAAAACTCTCACTCTCTTTACATTTTCACCTAGATCTAGTGGTTTCTCTACCCTACCCCCTTTGTTAAAAAGGTAGAGCATCCAAGGGCTACATTTCTATTCGAATAGAGTTGTGTTTGAGCATCTTTGAAGTTTTCTCCTTGCTTGCTCGACTTCTAAACTTTGAGGTAGGACTTTCTATACTCTTCTATGAGTTTTAACTTAGTTATTTATTGATGTGTAAGAATATTGGGATTTGAGGTGATTTGAACAAACCTAGGGTTCTGTATTAAAATCAAAAGATGGGTTTTGAATGGATGTATTAGAAATGGTTATGGAGTAAATATGAGCTTGTGCTATGTTAAAATAATTGATTTTGGTACTTGGAATGGATGTTGGAAAAAATGAAGTTTGCCCTAAAATATCTCAAATAATTATTTTGTTTAATAAATAAAATTGGCATTGGAAATATGAAATTAGATGGACGTTTATATAAATGTTGGCGTTGGTTATGTATTTCCTCTCTTTTCCTCCTTTTCTTCTTGGAATTTGAGTTTTGGAATGTCTTGGGCGTGTTTAAAAACAGGTTGGTTGCTTGTTGGTCTAGAGTGTTGTTGTCTAGGATTTTGGTCATCCGCTCGAGCGGGCCTTCTTACGTCGAGTGGGGTTTGCAAACACTCAGTACTTTGCACGTTTACAAAATACTAGAGGAGTGTTTTCCACGCTCGAGCAAGTGGACTCTCGAGCGGCATTTCTTGCGCTCGAGCGGGTTGTCTGTTGTTTGCATAAATACTGGATGTGCGTATTCTACACTCAAGCAAAACAAAACTTTGTGTCTGACGCTCGAGTGTCGACTTCTCCGCTCGAGTGGACTGCGCATATATCGGATCACAAAAGTGACTTTTTATATCACTTTTTTATATCTTTTCATCCAAAACCCTAAAGTTCAGAGGCCTCTCTCCCTAAAATACTCCATTTCTCTACATTTTGGCCTAGATCCCTTGATCTCTTCAACCTAGTGCCTTTAAGAAAGAGTTGGATCGTCTCAAGATCTATATTTTGAACCGAATAGAGTTGGGTTTTGGCATCTTTGGAGTTCTATCCTTGCTTGGCTCATCTTCTCTCTTTGAGGTAGGGATTTTCTACATCTTGTTATGGTTTTTAACTTAGTTATTTGTGGTTGTATAACAATGGTAGGTTTGGGGGTTTGGGGGGTATTTTGAACACAAACCTAGGGTTGGGTGAAATATAAAAGAGGGATTTTTGGTAGAAATGAAATAAATGAACATGGGGTTTGAGAATGAAGTCTTGTGGTGTCAAAATAGTTGATTTTGGTACTTAGTTGAGATTTGAGAGAAAGGGAAATTTGCCCTAAAATGAGTATTATGTTTATTTTTGAATAAATAAATGAGATTGATGTTGTAAATATGGAATTAGACAAGTATGGAGATAGAAGGTGAAATTGAATAGATGATATGTCTCATCTTTTGAAAATTTTGAATAAATTATCTGTCTTAAGATTGTATATCTGTTTAGAAATATCTGTATTGGGCTATTGGTGGAGGATAGCTTTGATTGTTGTAAAAATTACATGCGGATTAGGTGAATTGAAACTAATCACTTATTGGTTGTCATTGAACATTGTACATGTATGTTTATTTCGGAGAAGAAAGGGGATGTACTTCATGTGTAATTATGTGTTTAAATACATTGCATATGTATGATTGTTTGGGAGGAGAAAGGGGATGGACTGCATTATAATTAAGTTGGCCGGAGTGTCCTGGGTGAAAGTCCCAAAACTATACATGGGTGCCGATCCCGCAGACAAAACATCCGTAAAGTAGCAAATTGAAATTTATACATGGATGCCGATCCCGCGGACGAAATATCTGTAAAATGGCAGTAGAAGTGTTGATATGTTGTTTGTGAAATTGTTAACCATTGAGTTGTTGTCTCATTAGTGTTTTTGGAAAGTAAGTGAAATTGGTTCATGTGTCGGAATGAATAAAAAGAAAATGAAATGGGATATGGACTTGGTACTTTTATGTAACGTCCTCAAAATAATACAATAAATGCAACCCAAAACATTCATTTTTAGCTACATAGATCAGAGTAAATAGTTCATTCATTACATGAGGTTAATAATACAAAGAAGTTCAACATAAATAAATGCCCTTCGGGCTTACACCATTCCAAGTCTTGACTTGGTTATAACAAAAGGAGATTAACTGGTACAAATTTAGCCCTAGGCTTTACAAAAATAAACAAAACAAGAAGCTCTTGCTTCCCAAGGATCTCTCTAATGCTATTGCATTGGTGGAGGCATGCCATCATTTCCTGAAAATGTTTTTTCTAAATAGGGTGAGCCACAGCCCAATAGGAATAATCTAACATAATATATGAGATTTAACAAAGTGATAAGTGCAGTATACCTATACAATGCCAGGGATAAAACATTCACATTTTATATAGACATAAAAGTACCAAGTCCATATCCCATTTCATTTTCTTTTTATTCATTCCGACACATGAACCAATTTCACTTACTTTCCAATAACCCTAATGAGACTACAACTCAATGGTTAACAATTTCACAAACAACATACCAACACTTCCACTGCCATTTTACGGATATTTCGTCTGCGAGATCGACACCCATGTATAAATTTCAATTTGACATTTTACGAATATTTCGTCCGCAGGATCGGCACCCATGTATAGTTTCGGAACTTTCACCCAGGTCACTCTGGCCAACTTAATTATAATGGAGTCCATCCCCTTTCTCCTCCCAAACAATCATACATATGCAATGTATTTAAACACATAATCACAGATTAATTTCAATTCACCTAATCCACATGCAATTTCTACAACAATCAAAGCTATCCTCCACCAATAGCCCAATACAGATATTTCTAAACAAATATACAATCTTAAGATAGATAATTTATTCAAAATTTTCAAAAGATGAGACATATCATCTATTCAATTTCACCTTCCATCTCCATACTTGTCCAATTCCATATTTACAACATCAATCTCATTTATTTATTCAAAATAAACATAATACTCATTCTAGGGCAAATTTCCCTTTCTCTCAAATCTCAACTAAGTACCAAAATCAACTATTTTGACACCACAAGACTTCATTCTCAAACCCCATGTTCATTTATTTCATTTCTACCAAAAACCCCTCTTTTATGTTTCACCCATCTCTAGGTTTGTGTTCAAAATACCCCCAAACCCACCATTGTTATACAACCACAAATAATTAAGTTAAAAACCATAACAAGGTGTAGAAAATCCCTACCTCAAAGAGAAAAGATGAGCCAAGCAATGATAGAACTCCAAAGATGCCAAAACCCAACTCTATTCGGTTTAAAATATAGATCTTGAGATGCTCCAACTCTTTCTCAAAGGCACTAGGTTGAATAGATCAAGGGATCTAGGCCAAAATGTAAAGAAAGGGAGTATTTTAGAGAAAGAGGCTCTAAACTTTAGGGTTTTTGATGAAAAGATATGAAAAAGTGATATAAAAAGTCACTTTTGTGATTTGATATACGCGCAGTCCGCTCGAGCGGAGAAGTCGACGCTCGAGCGTTAGACATAAAGTTTTGTTTCGCTCGAGCGCAAGAAAAGCCCACTCAAGCGTAGAATACGCACATCCCGTATTTATGCAGACAACATACAACCCAATCGAGCGCAAGAAATTCCGCTCAGCGTCCACCAGCTCAAGCGTAGGAAACGCCGCTCGAGCGTGGAAAACACTCCTCCAGTATTTTGTAGATGTGCAAAGTACTAAGTGTTTGCAAAACCCCGCTCGAGCGTAAGAAGGCCCGCTCGAGCGGAAGACCAAAATCCTGGGCAACAACATTCTAGACCAACAAGCAACCAACTTGTTCTAAACACGCCCAAGACATTCCAAAACTCAAATTCCAAGAGGAAAATGAGGAAAAGAAATGAATAACAACATTAAACCACAAGACCCAAGTAAATATTTGTTTTAGGCTATCGGTGGAGGATAGCTATGAATGTGATAGAAATTGCATGAAGATTAGGTGAATTAAAACTAATCTCTTATTAGTTGTCATTGAATATGACTGTGCTTCAAATATATTGTATATGTATGATGTTTGGGAGAAGAAAGGGGATGTACTCCATATGTGGGAGAAGAAAGGGGATGGACTCCATTAAATTAAGTTGGCCTGTGTGTCCAAGGTAAAAGTCCCGAAAATCGCGCGTATACATGGGTGTCAATTCTTGCAGACAAAATTTTCGTTAAACGGAAAATGGAAGTGTTTGTATGATAGTTATGTTGGTTTGTAACCCACTGAGTTGTGTTCTCAGTTTGGTTGTCTGGAATGAATGGAATTGACTCATGAATTAAGATAATATGAATTGAGACAAAATGGACTGAGATAATATGAATTGTAGCATAAAGCTTGGCATGGCATGGTTTTGTAAAAGAGTTATAAATGGTTTTATCATGGACATTGGACATGCATCTCATACTTATATCTTTGTTAAGATTCATATATTATGCTAGATTGTTTCTACTAGGCTTTGGCTCACCCTACTTGGAAAAATCATTTTCAGATGCTAGTGACATGCCTCCTCCAAGGACTTAGCTTGGGAGGACCTGGGAGCTGAAGGCTCTGTTTGTTGTTTTGTATTTAATATTTGTACAAGCCTAGGGCTTTATATGTATGGAGCTTAAGACTTTCTCTTTTGTTGTAACCAAGCATAGTCTTGGAAAGCTATAAGCCTATAGGGCATTTATTAGTTGATCATGATGTTGGTATCACATGTTGTAGATTCAAGGTAGAGCTCATGAATGTATATCGCATGTATTACCTTTTTTAATTTAACTCTGATTAATGAAAGTCTATTATTTTATTTATGTCATCTTGTATGAGTTATTTGCAGATGAATATTTGTAAGTATTTTTGGGACGTTACAACACCTGCCCTTTCTTTTTATCCTTTGAGCATTTTGTTTTTTGGTGTCAACACCTGGAGTTTCCTGGTGTCGACACTCCACCTATGTTGGACCACTCCTTCGCACCATTGCATACAGGTGTCGACACCTCTCCTGGAGGTGGCACGTGTTTGGGCATTCCCTTTTGGGATTTTAATCTATTTTCTTTATATAATTTTGGGCCCCACAACCATTTTGTATGTCCCCTATAAATAGTAGATCAGGTTCGTGTCCAAAACACCCAATGCTAACATCATCCATTTGGTTAAATGTGTCAAATATCTTGACACTAACCTGACCTACTTGTAATCGTGTCAATCCGAATATGACACGACTAACATGGTTAGCATTAGAATTTATTTTAGATTATAAACAGATTGTACAACCTAATTCAAGCAAACTTGTTTCACATCACATATAAGAGTAACTTATTTAAATATTAACACCCGCAAGGATAATATATAGAAGAAAATCTACTTGTCACGATCCGAATCTGCCCCTATAAGTTTAGGTCATGGTCGGCCAGTAATCTTAGATTACATTCGGCCTCAATAACAAAACCAAATCATGTAATTATAAATGGGACTTAACGGAATCAATAACAAGATATAAACAAGTCCATTGAGCGGTGCTTATATAACAAATTCATAAGTAACTTGAACTTTATACATCATCCATAACAATACTTACTATGAGTTTAAACTTTTAACTTTAACATCATACACAACATGTTTCTCAAATAGCAAAAACAAAAGACTGAACAAAAGGTTGACAAAAGCTTGTCTCCACTAGAGATATAACGATCTGGGCTTAGACCCGACCCATTTATTGATTTTGAATCTGGGAAACCATATCCGTAGTGATCGTCCTTCGCTCTTCTCTTGTTGGATTTTGGCTTGAAGGTCGACACCATCCTTGGTGGTGTTGACACTGCCTTTTTTCTTGTGTTTTGTTCAGCTCCTGGGGTCGACACTAGCCTTGGTGGTGTTGACACCACCTTGTTGCTGTGCCCTTAGGGTGGCTACTGAAAATTAGGGTCAACACCAGGCTTAGAGGTGTCGACACTTAATCTGTTATTGGCCTCTGAGGTTGACATTAGTCTTGGTGGGGTTGACCCTTCCATCACTGCTTTGTCCTAGTGTACATACTAAAATATAAGGTCGACACCTCAAGTTTTTAGGGTCGACCCTCCCCTTGCTGTTTTGTTCTGGGTTGCATTCTTAAAAATAAGGTCGACACCACTGTCTCCTAGGGTCGACCCTCATTTGCTACAAAACATTAGTGTCTCAACTTTTCTTCCTGAGGGTCGACACCACTGTCGCGGGGGTCGACCTCTGTGAGTCTGTTTCCAGATCTTGTTCGGTTAGGCCCTACTTTTTGGGGATTTTTTGACTTGTTTTTTTCATTTGACTTTGGAGCTATTATTCTATTAATACCTAGCCACTATAAATAGGTTCCAAAACACTTTTTCTTTTATTATTTTCCTTCTATTTTCCTCTCAAACCATGATTTCTCTCTTCTTTCTCTAAACTTGACTTTTTCCCACTTAGATCCCTAAATCTACTCACCTATAGGTATCTTTTCACCTTGGTCCTTTGAGATAGATTGTAGATCATGTCAAGGGCTTTCTTTTAATCCAAGTGACTTGTGGTTTCGTTGATGTTGAGTTTTTCAGAATTCTTCTCTTCCATCTGTTAAGCTTGAGGTAGGGATTCTCCGCACTTTCTTATGAGTTTTAACTTAGTTATTTGTTTTTATAAAACCACTTTGTGAAAGAAATGGGTTTTTGAACAACCTCGGGTTTTGGTTTGAAAACAAAAGAGGGGTTTTCAAATGGTTTATCGGAAATGATTGTTGATAGATGTTTATTGTTGAGGCATGATGAAATAAAGGGTTTTTACCTTGGGAAATGGTTTTATAAAGGAAAGAGGGTTTTTGCCCTAGAAATCTCAAATATTGATTTTGTATTGACAAATGGGATTGATATTGAAATGGTGACATTGAGTTATTATAGATGAGGATGATGGAGTTGGATATGTGTTATCACTCATATCTTGAAATTTGGAAAGTTTATCTTTATTGAAATTATCTATTTGTTTAGAGATATCTGCTTTGGGCTATCGGTGGAGGATAGCTATGATTGTTGTAGAAATTACATGAGAATTAGGAGAATTGAAAATTAATTTCTCATCCATTTGCATTGAGCATTGTTGTATATTTATTTCGTGGAAAATGTATTGTTTTGAGAAAAGGGGTGAATCTGGGAAGGAGTTGTTATATCAAATAAGTTGGCCTGTGTGTCCAGGGTGAAAAGTCCTAAAAATCGCGCGTATACATGGGTGTTGATCCCGCAGACGAAATATCTGTAAAATGGCAATAGTAGTGCTTGTATAGCCAACGTTTACATAGGTGCCGATTTACGGTTTCCCGCGGACAAAATTTCCTTGAAATGTGATACTTGTTTTGGAGATTCCCAGAGATATGATTCACTGTCTTGTCTTCCATTGAAAAGAGAATGTTTATGAATTGTGATATAAACTTGTCATTATATGGTTTGAAAGAGATATAAAATATTTTGTCACTAGCATTGCATATGTATTTCACCCTTACATCTTTGTTAAGATTTATATATTGTGTTGGATTATTTGTACTGGGTTTTGGCTCACCCTATGGGGAAAAACCATTTTCAGGAGCTAATGATATGCCTCCACCAAGACAATAGCTTGGGAGGACTTGGAAGCAAAGGATTCATCTTGTTTATATTGTTGTATTTATTTGTACAAGCCTAAAGCTTTAACTGTATAGGATTGAAATCCATTTTGTTGTAACCAAGTACTATCATGGAAAACTATAAGCCCGTGGGGCATTTCTTATTTGCTTAATGTTCATTCTATTATATAACATAAGCTATAGATTCAGGGTTAGGCTTGTGACTGTCTATTTGCATATGTTACCCTTTTGTAAACTTAATTGGAAACTAATGAAAGATAATTACTTTATCATTTGTTATTATTTATACGTTGTGGACGGATTATTGTATTTATTTTGGGGCGTTACAAGAGACCAAGCTACACCCCATCACGGAGGCACTTCACGAACGGCTTCTCCAAAGGGTGGACTCCCAAAGCAGCTCTAAGCTTGTCGATCCACATGCTCACCTACATATATATAAGGGAGAAGGGTAAGCTGGAGCCCAGTGAGTAACATTAATATAAAGGGTTAATGAATGAAGTCCAATATCGTATAAAACATATCTTTCGATTTCCAAAACGATTCACATATCAAATTTATATCAATCATCTGTTTGAACAATATCCATTGCAATTCATTATACGTGGTAACATCCAATGGAGTAATAATAAATCAATATGCCGAAGCCATTGGGGCTATTAAGGTCAATTCAATGGGACCACAACGGGTCAAACAATAGAACCACAGTGGGTAATTCAATGTGGACCACTAGGGTCTAACATCAGAGACATCTGTGTTTCAATTAATCCATGGGCCATAGTATTAAGTCCCCAAGGCAAGGGCCTCACTAAAGGATACCACGAATACATTTAACAAAAAAGATCTTCATTCATTTAAACAAAATAAGATTTCATAAACATCACCATTGAAAATTTTCAAAATATAGTTTGAACATATCTTTATGGAGATATTACTCACAGCGGGCTTGTACTGATGTTAAGTTTCAGGTGACCAACCTACACAAAACATATAACAAAGATACAATGAAACATACCACTCAATAATTAATTGATCCAATCCTATTCCGATTTAATTCAATTCCTTAAGTTGGTTTCTAGCTTAATCCTTCTTAAGTGATGCCTAATCAATGCCCAAGAATGTCTAAAGATCATGAGACTGAAAACATGCACACGAATGTACTTTCTAAATTTCTTGAAAATAGGGTGTTTGCTGGAGTGGTCCTTTGGTCGCTCAAGCGGTGTGGTCAGTTTGCTAAAGTACTGGATGGTGGCCAAGTAGGCTTGAGCGGTCACTTCGTTCGAGCAGTGTGCAAAGAAAAACGGAGTTCGCTCGAGCAAACACTTGGTCGCTCGAGCTATATGCAATGCTCTGCAAAAATACTAGAAGCTCGCTAAGTGTGCTTGGGCGACGACTTCATTGCTTGAGCAATGAGGTCGAATTCTGGGTTTTCCAAAATAGAATTTGAGTTCCAAAATATGAATTTAAGTTCCAAAAGCTAGCATGGCTGGTACAAACATATGAAAACACTTTGTAAATCATGAATATTTGATCATCTATAAACCATAGGCTGAAAACTTCTTTCAATTCACAAAATTAAACTCAAAACTTCACAATTTAGCCATGCATGAAATAAATTCAACTCTTTTCTTTCAAAATGCCTACATATGAAGTATTTAGTGTAAAATCATGAAGAGTTCTTAAAAACAACAAGTATGAACTCCTTGCATGCAAGAATTTTTGGAAAACCAAATTCAAAAATGATAAATTATGCATGCATGTCCATATTAAGCCAATTCTCACCATCTTCAAGTTAATTCTACAATTTCCTTAACAATTACACGAAATTCATCATAATACTTCATGAATTCAACTCTTAATGGCATGTTTGATTGGATGGATTAGAGTATGTGATTGAGATTATTAACCTGTGGGCCCAATTATTCTATGTTTGTTTTAACATTTTGGTTTAAGATTATTAATCCAATGGATAATTAATCCAACAAATTTGTAGGATTATTAGTAATGGGGTAGAGATGGGATTATTAATCCAATTGGATAGTGAATACCATACTAATTCGATAGGATTATTAATACCTCACTATTAGTCTTGTGAATCAAACATGGCCTAAATGAATTGTCTACAAGAATTAAGGTTGCAGTTTTTACCTAGAGCTTGAATTGGTGTCCTATTTCACAAATTTCCTCAATTCTACCTCTTCTCACTACATCATATAAGAGTTTTAGAGACCAAATTTTTTTGGTCTCTACAAGTGAAAATTTTGTTGCAAAAGACATTTAGAGACCAATTTTTATAGTCGTGGGGATAGTAGCTAAAAGGTCGTCATGAGAAGTCAAAAATAAGACTTTTAGTTACAAAATTTTGAAAATGTCACTAATAAATAGACTTTTAGGGACAAAATAATTTATTATCAAAATGGTTTATTTTTTTAGACAAAAAATTTGGTCCCAAAAGGATAATAATTCATCACTAATGTTCAATTTTCGTCACTAAAAATATAATAGCGACACTTTTCGCAATAAAAATATTTGGTCTCAAAAAAATAGTTTTGTCCCTAAATTTTGGTCTCTAAAACCTTAATTTTTTGTAGTGTCTCTTCTCAATTCCTCTTTTACTCTCTCTCTAAAGGTTGATCTCCTTCTCTCTCTAAATTTTCAGCTCAAAATGTTGATTACCAACCCAGATTCCCTTCATAAGTCATACATATATACCTAGGATTAGTTTAGGCTAATTAAGTGTACTTAAGGCTAATTAAACAAGCTTTGGTTTAACTAATCTAACTTAATTCTAATGATTATTTCTAATTATTCTAATCTGAATCAAATTTTAATTAAACTTCTCCAAAAACTATAATACTTCAATTAGCCTATTTAACTTGTCAATTTCTATTTCTGAATTCACTTAGGCCTTCAATTTCTAATTCAAAGTAAGCATTCTAACAGATATTTCATACTCAAATAGATATACACAAAATTAAACACATAAACATGTAAATTCTCTCAATAAAATAATATGCAATAATGATATGCACGTCGGGGTCATCACAGTCTCTCCTCCTTAGAAAGTTTGGTCCTCCAAACTTAAGTTACCTTCATTCGAAAATAGATGTGGACACCGTTTTCGCATCTCATCATCTTTCTCCCATGTAGCCTATTTTCCATAGTGTTCCTTCCATTCCACCTTCACCATTGGAATTGATCTATTTCTTAATTGTTTCACTTGTCGATTAATAATCTGTATTCAAATCATCATCTAAAGCTATCTGATGATAATCTATGATGTGAAACGGATCTCGAAGATAACCCCGAAGCATTGACACGTGAAATATATTATGTACCTATTTCATTCCCGGTGGTAAAGCTATTCGATAAGCAACTGGGCCAAGTCTCTCTAAAATTTGAAATTGTTCGATGTAGCGAGGAGCCAATTTTCCTTCCCTACCAAACCTTGTTTGTTCTTTCATCGGTGTGACTCTGATGAACACATGATCACCCACTTTATATTATACATTCATTCTCCTCTGAACTGCATTACTTTTCTATCAGGTCTGAACGGTCTTGAGCCTTTGCTGCATAATCTTTATCTTTTTGGTTGTTATTTGCAAAAGTTCTAATCCATACAAAGCTCTATCTCCAACTTCAGTCCAACAAATCGGAGACCTACACTTCCTTCCATACAATGCCTCATATGGTGCCATGCCGATACTAGCTTGGAAACTTTTATTATATGCAAACTCTGCCAATGGTAAATAAGTTTCCCAACTGCCTTGAAATTCCAATACACACATACGAAGCATATCTTCTAAAGTTTGGATGGTTCTCTCAGTTTGCCTATCGATTTGCGGATGAAAGGCGATACTAAATCTCAACTCTGTTCCCATTGCCTTCTGAAGACTTTTGACAACTTTGCCAAAACTAGAAACAAATTTAGAATCTCTATTTAAAATAATAGATACCAGAACTCCTTGTAAACGAATAATCTCATCGATGTAAATGGTAGCAAGTCTATAAGCATTGAAAGAGGTTTTCACAAGAAGAAAATGAGCAGATTTTGTTAACCTATCCACAATAACCCAAATAGAATTCATACCTCTAGATGTTCGAGGTATATCAACAATGAAATCCATAGTTATGTGGTCCCATTTCCATTTCGGAATATGAAGAGGTTGAAGTAGTCCTGCTGATTTCTGATGTTTAGCTTTAATTTGTTGACACTGGAGACATTTGGAATTAAAATCAGCAATTTTCCTCTTCATATTAGGCCACCAATACACTTGTTTCAGGTCTTGATACATTTTGGTATTTCTCGGATGCATAGTGAACTTTGATTTGTGGGTTTCCTCCAAAATTCTTCTTTTCAACTCTGCATCATTAGGAAGACAAAGTCTCCCTTGAAATTTCAATACTTGATCTTCAATGGTAAATCCCAGTCTTGGCTTGGTTTCAAATTCATCACATACCCTCCTAAGAAACTCATCTTCTCTTTGCTTTTGCTTGATCTCCTCTATGATTGCCAGTTGTGCGTACATTGCGGCTAACACACTGTTTTGCCCATGATATCAACTTCTATTTCCAGTCTTTTCAATTCTGACAAAAGTTCCTTCCATTCTATAAATAAACATACCAAATTCCTTACATTCTTTCTACTAAGTATCAGCTACGGCGTTGGCCTTACCTAGATGGTATTGAATTTGCAAGTCATAATCTTTAATCAACTGTAGCCATCTTCTTTTATGCATATTCAATGTTTTCTGTGTAAAGAAGTACTTCATGCTTTTATGATCCATATACACGTCACATCTTGCCTTATCAAGACAGTGACACTAAATTTTCAATGCAAAGACCATAGCGGTGAGTTCCAAGTTGTGTGTCGGGTAATTCTTTTCATATGGTTTCAATTACCGGGATGCATAATCAATTACCTTACCATTCTGCATTAAGATTGTGAGACCCCTAACTTTTGTA
Organism: Camellia granthamiana; assembly: GCA_036172215.1. NCBI lineage: Eukaryota > Viridiplantae > Streptophyta > Magnoliopsida > Ericales > Theaceae > Camellia > Camellia granthamiana. The sequence goes on from JAXFYN010000941.1 coordinate 31,830, forward strand.
AACCCTATTAAGTCCTTGATTTTTGAGATTTGATAATAAAGCCCTTAGTTCCGCATTTATTCACAAAATTAACCCTAGAACCAAAAACACATCGCAAACGAACCCGTACAAACCCTAATCAACCCTAATAGCTTAGTAACCGATTCTGACACCCTAATATTAACTGTAAGGCCCCTGACCCTGGTAATTTTATTCTAGACCCTCACTTTTGAATTTGTTTAATAAAGACCTTCGAATCCTTATTTGTTTTCAATTTTAGCTATGGAGTCGAAAACACGCAAACCCTGATTGAACTCGGGAGCTCAAGGATCATTTCCAAAGCGCTAATAATAATTAAATTAACTCCCTAATTATATTTACTATTCAAAACTGTAGATTTCTAGTTTTTATTACGATTCACTATTTAATTCAAAATAAAGGAATTTTAACCAAATTGAATTTTTGAATTCTAATTAAATTAAATACTACACAAATGTTCTAATTCATAAATTAAGACCTTAGCCCTCACATTTTTCTTGAATCACAAATTAACCCTAAATCATTACTTTTATATATATATACACATTTGTACCTTAGATTTATTTTGTACACAAATATCTTCTAATTAGATACAATTTGTACACAAAAATCAAGGAAAAATATCCCCTGGCTAGCCACCTCATGTTTATATATATATAAGTGTACTTTTGTGATCAAATCTAAGATATGGAAAGATTTTGAAAGATATTGAAAGATATGGAGAATATATGAAAAGATTTTGTACCTTTATATATATATATATGTATACATATTTGTACCAATTTCCAAATTAAATAAGTTACACATAGGAGATTTTTTGTACACAAAATAAATCAATAGGATCCTTCCAAATCTTCATCACGGCCAACCATCATATCACCCCCTGGGGTATAATGAGAATCAAATCAATTATTCTCTAAAATCATGAGAATCAAATCATATATATGTTTGTATCTTAATTCAATCTTTGACTACAAATATTATATCACATTGTACACATAAATTCCCCAAATCTTGAGCACATGGCCTTTCACTTTTCCCCCCCCTAGGATACACTAGGATCTTCTAGGATATACTTAGGACAAAAAAATCCCTTAAATCTTAGAGCAATAATGAACTTGGTACAATATAGATTTTGCTATATATATGTATATATATACTTCTAACTAGAAGATATTTAATTAGTCCTAAACCTAACTAGATCATAATTAAGTACATAATTAATGTGATCATCCATCATTCCATTACCTTCCAACTAAATACAACTCAATTCCATGTCATGCCAACCAATGGGCATCTTGGACTTTTCAAACCAAATCCTCTATAAATATACCATCCATCCTCATTGTTGAACACATATACACACCCTCACATTCCCACATTCGACTAAGAGAGAGAGAGAGGGAAGGAATAAAGAGAGCTTTGGTGGTGGAGGAGAGGAAAAAGAGAAGAAATTGTGCAAACATCCTAGCTAGGCAATAAGTAAGTCACAACACAACCCTCTCTTTTATTTTTCTTTTTCAAATACATGTTATTAGAGGTTTAAAACATTATTTTCAGATTTATTTTAATGGTGTTCTTGTGTTAAAAATGAAAAGAATTGAGTCTTGTTCCACCCTTGTGTTTTCTTTTAATCGGTACAAAACTATCTTTTTCTACACCTATTTCTCATAATTTCCAAAGGCACATCTTCAATTGAAATTTCTGAGTTTAATATATATTATTTAGCATGTTTTCATCACAAAATAAGTGAAAAATTATCTATGGTTACCCTCTTTTCATACTTTTCCCCTTATTTCAAGCTTTTGCTCAAAGAATCGGTTTTTTAGCCAACTAGTGAAAATTTCAGAAAAATGAAGAAACATCTTATTTACCTCATTTTTATTTCAAAAATTTCCTTTAAGTGTTATCTTTCATGGAAAAAAAGGTTTTATCAAAAAAGAGTGAGTGGTTTGAAAAAAAATTCATTTTTCGTAATAGTTGATGAATTTAGACAACGCTGGAGTATTTCTTAAATAACTAACTATCTAAGAAAGTTATGAAACTTCTAAAAGATGTTCTGAAAACTAGATAAAATTTTCTACAAATCATATGAAGGTCAAGTTTAGGAAAAATCTAAAAGTGTCTCTTTAATTGCAATCTTTAAAGTGCACCAAGGCTGGAAATCTACTTTGTTAATGAACTTGTGTTCTTAATCTTCATGGATGTGCATGTTATCATTTGTTCATGTCTTAGTATGATATTTGAATGTGTTATGGTTACATTCTTTACTAGAATCCTTTGATGATGCTCATGTTTATGTGATTGTCATGATAAGTTTGTTCTAACTTTAATTTAAGACATCTAACTCAACGAAAAACTTAATTGGGGTGGTATTGGGTTTTTGATCACTTGAATAATGAAGAGATGATAATATGTTATGTATGGTTTGATGGGATGTGCTCCCTAATTGAAGATTAAGTCTTGCGCAAGCAGTAATCGTGTAAACCCTAGAATGGAATAGACGTATTCAGACTCTTTATGATGATTTGATTTGGTGAGATAAGGTTGGGTCCAGATGGAACATTCAGGAGGATAAAACTTTTTTTGGAAGGATAAGGTTGGATTCAGGATGATAAAACTTTTTTTCTTTTCGCCGCCCTTTTTGAGGCCCATCGATGGCGTTACGCGGTATATAAATCGTTGTAGGCATTTGTGGTAAGTTCTGCAAAGCAGCAAAAGGGGGAGTTCCGAATAGACCTGTGTCCAATTCTTGCGATTGGGAAGATGAAATCTCTTTGGGGGATTTCTAGATTACTAACATCTAACCTTGTAATAATTTTTTATTGACTTGAATATCGTACGTCATTACTTGCTTGTTATAATTGTGATAATATATTGGATTAGGAAAAAAGGACAGGGTGTGTATGCGTTTATTGGGCATTCAAAGCTCATGGTGTTTCATGCCAGGTATTGAAGACTATTAAATCGGTCAAAGGCAAGTGTAGACACCCCATTTTTGACTGCCCGTAAGACTTGGGCACCACTGATTGATCACTCAATGATAAATGTGTACGTTTGTCGAATGCTTGATTTTCTCAGCAGGAAACCTCCGTTTTTACCAACAAACCTTGTGCCTTGTTTTGGACCAAAACAGTAGGTTTTCAAGCTTGCTTTTCCAGGGACCTGTAGACCCACTAGTGTGACCTATCGGCCACCAGTGTGTATTGCTGGCCTATATTAGTGGCCTGTCAGCCACTTGTACAAATCTCCAGATATTTTCTGCCAGTTGTCTCCACAGATGCATGTACCATTCCAGCTATGTTTGTATAGATATTTCTGAGGGTCTCTTATATATTTCTATATATAGATGACCCTCTCTTTTGTTAGAGGGGTTAGAAAAATTTTTGAATTTAGAAAACTTTGGAGAGCAAAATTTTGGAAAATTTTGGAAAATTTTGGAAAACCTTAGCCTAAAGACTCTAAACCAAACCTAGAGAGTTCCTTGCTGAGGCGATTTAAGCTTGCATTTTAGCTCTTGAGGCACTTGAGAGTGTGAAATAATGGGTTGAAAATTCAAGGGATCATTCCTTTTCAAGAGCAGGAAAAATCCAACATCAGTGGCCGGCAGACCACCTTTTTTGGATGGCAGGCTACTATTAGTGGCCGACCGGCCACTACTTTTGGGGTGCCGGCCACTTTTGTCAACTAGGCAGTGTGTTATTTCTAGCAGAGTAGAGCAGAGGTTGAGGTGGAAAAGCAATGCAATTTTCTAATTGAGCAACAGAGGCATTCTAGTAGCAAAAGGGAGAGCATTTTCGGATGGAAATCCATATCCATGCATGAACCATCCTTCGATTCTCGGGATCCGTTGAAGTAACGTTGTAATAGTAGTATGTTGTACTTAAATAGCGGACTTGTAACTAATTAGTTAATTTAGTTAAAGTAGCTAGTTATGTGTTGTAATTATTTAATTAGTTAGAATAGTTAATTAAAATGTGATGTTGTAATAATTAGCTAGCATAGTTAATTTACTTCACTTAGTTTGTAATAGTTAGTTAAGTAGCTTAGCTATTTATTCAGACCTTCTTGCGCGAGGGCGAACTTGTAATAAGCATGTATGTCTTCCAACCCCACATCTTTCTCCCTTTAATTTATTTGCTTACGATGGGTAGTTTAGAACATCATGTTTCTTTTAGCATTTCCCATGTTTGCATCCGCTTGTCTTGCATAAATTGAGGCTCGGTTCATCATTCTAACAAGCATCGTCGTTTAAATACTTCTTTGAAAAAGTGCTTAAACTACATGCTATCAAATTGATTCATATGCCATATTTATAGCCAAGCCTATTAATTACATATCGCATGTGTTGCATTAGTCATGTTGCATGAGTTAGGAACATGCATGTTTTCTAATTCTTTTGCTCGTTTTGGCTCGCCTCAGAGTACTAGGTGAGCACTTATTACTTCAGCATATTTGCATGCGTGTGATTGTTACCTTGTCAAGCATGATTACCATGAGGCTAATTGCTTAAATGATAAACTGCTTGAATGCCTGTGGATGAAGGCTAATTGTTTAAACTAGAATAGTTTGATCAAAGTACATATGAGTTCACTTTTTCAAGTAAACACATATTCAAACCATTTTTAACAAACTTGAAATCAAATGTTCCAATTTTTTGCAAATTAGTCTATACTTGTGTGTGTCACATAGTGAAGTAGCCTAATAATCGTAACAAGAGCATATAAGGTAAATAAGAATCACATCATGATTAGTAGAGGCCGATCTTCGATCGGGCGAGTGGGGTGCTCAATTCATTACTTTCCTTCTCGTACCTAAGTTCCCGAGCCGAGACACTCTTGGTGATGACGGATAAGTGGCCTTTGGCACGAGTCCTGGGTTTCCTAAATTTTTCCAAAATAAAATATTTAGGTGGCGACTCTGTATCTGGCAAAGCAGTCCATCTTTGGCATTTTTGATTCAAAATTAATTTTTTAAAAGATTTGCCAGATTTGAACTCTTTGATGTTTATCTATTTCACATTGCACTTGTGAGATTAGATTCAGAACCAAGGGAGTCCGAACTGTGGGGCTAGTCGTCTCCGAAAGGAGCACGAAAAGTCGAGCCATAGCTTCTGGCGACTCTGCTGGGGAATTAGAGACCTTGACTCGAACTTCATGATGTGACATTTTATCTACACTTATATAATCTTTGCATTGCATTTGCATTGTTGTGCTTTAGTCACTGTGTTTGCCATCTGCTATTCCTGGATGGTTTGCCAGAGGCTTGCCCAAAAGCTTGCCAAAAGGCTGACCGATCGTGGGCTCTGCCATGTTGGGAACACAACCCTTGGATCTGGGCTACCGTTGTACCGTTTGATCCTCGTTTCACTTCTCCGTGTTAGGTCTGAGAGGTATATTAAGTAGTCTTGCTGAGGTACCCTTTTTTACTATTTGGCCTAGCTGCATATAGTAAAGCCATAGTGACTATTCCAAACTAGGACATGATGCTTACCCGAAAATAGGATTGCATGAAACCACTTGATTGAAATAGTGAACCCTAGTTCCTGACAAAACTAGGACAGGGTAACCCTACCCCCTTATAGGGGTGTTTTAGCTCTCTTTTGACTGGTATGTGCTTTACAGTGAAACTGTGCAGGAATGTGCATATCAGTAGAACAATTGGTATCTGTTTTGGGGCAGAATTCAGTGTAGAGTATAGTCCTACAGCTTTGATTGTATCTGTGTTGGTAAAAAAATCTTAGCTAAGGTGTTGTGCGGTTTCAGATTGCTGCTCTTTTGCTTTATTTCTTTTTGCTAGGTAGTTTAAAACCATAGCTTCAGAAAGTTCGGATATCCCCCAAGTACTCTGGACCCGAGTAGGAACACTTTGCAAAGCCAGGGATCTTGTTTGAGGACAGCCTGTGTTTGCCTCACTACTATCGGTCACAAAGAAAAGAAGGATTAGGCAGAATTCACCAATCACGTTCTTCTAACAGTCACCTCTCAGCTCACCTGTGTTTAGTCCAGTCCGAGGGCAGTCATCCACTTCCAGTTCAGCACGAGCACGGTCACCTGTTCCGATGACACAGTATCACCTAGCCAATATGGATGACTTGATACTTCAATTGCAGCAAACAATAGAAGCACTACAGTATGATGTGGCCCGACAAACTGAGGTTACGGCCCGTCAGACCAAGGTTATAGCAAGGCTACAACAACAACAACTATAACTAGCTGCAACCTCTACATCCCATGTACCCACCACAGCTATCCATGTACCCGGTGCCACTGCTAATATCGCCGCAGCTTAAGACCCACAAAATCAGGGTCTTCCGATTTTCCCAATCCCCAGGGAACCTATCCCGGCACAGGCTTCCAAAGCCCCGACATATCAGATCGAGGCACCGTTTGAGTTTGAGGTGGACCCAACTGCACTTAAGGTCAGCAAACTGGAGAAACCATTCAAAAGAGCGCAAGGGGTCAATTCCATTCTAGACATAGAGGATGGATACACTAATTCCGCGGTCACACTACCAGATCGGTTTAAAATGCCGCACATTGATCGCTTTGATGGGTTCAGCGATCCGATGGTTCACTTGCGACTGTTTTCAAATATCTTGCGGCCGATGGGCTTAACTAGACTGCAGAAGTTGTCTCTCTTTGGTCATACCATGTCAGGCATAGCGGCCATCTAGTATGCTAAGTTGGAAGATTTCGTCAAAAGGAATTGAGAGGAGATGGTTGAAGCCTTCATGGCTCAGTATTTTTATAATACTCAAATCGAGGTCACAACTCGTGATCTCGAGGTAACATGTCAAGAATCGAAGAAGGGTTTTTCTGAGTTTGTGGCAAGGTGGAGGGCTAAAGCATCGATGATGACCACTCGACCTTCAGAGAAAGATCAGATAAGAATGGTTGTCCGGAACCTGCATGGCAAGTTGCTACAGAAAATGATTGTTCTCCCATTATCCACGTTTACAGAGATCCATGAAATAGGGGTTCAGATTGAGGATGCCATGAAGCAGGGGCTCATTATCGATGATAAAGAGCCAATCAAAAGGCCGTTTGTTCGCAGTTCTAATGTTGCCAACGGTAGCACAACTGCAAGGCCATCAGATGTAAGTGTTGTTACCACAACAAAGACCACTGACCCCTTCGCTAATATAGGCCCACAAACATCATCTAACTCTACCTGACCTCAGAGGACCTTCATCCAACTATACATGACCTTGTTCAAAGCCCTGCATGTGTTGATTAAAAAAGGGCACCTAAAACCCTTAGAACCTCGCCCACTTCCTGACCCTCTCCCATCCAAGCACAACCCTGCAAAGTATTATGCTTTTCGCCAACAGCATGGTCATGACACCGACCAGTGCTTCCGCCTACATCATGAGATTGAGGATCTCATCGACAACAAGGTCATCGCTCCACCCCAGCCACCCCAGAGACCAAATACAACTACCAACGCACTCCAACTCATAATCAAGTCCCCCTACCCCGAAACCTTAACCTTATCCATACACTGGCCACCTCTTGTGACCCCAGCGTATATATTACTCCTTTTCACCGACCAAAACCGGTGTTGTTCATTCATGAGGGCACGGATTTGTGCATGATGGACACATCTGATCCACACCCAGAGTCTCACAATGTGGTGACAATACTTGTGGTAAAGAAAGTTTTGGCCTCAGAAGGAGGCACTGATCGGTCATCAAAACACTCCGAGGACTTGTTTGACAAAGTGTATGACCCGAGTGGTTACATCGTGCCGACTACTCAAGCTAGGCCTGAAGTGGTGCTACTAATCTTGGTAGGCATCAATGTAGTCAGGGAGGATGGCCTGAACCAAGGGTTAGATGATCTGGCAGACCTCGAGAAAGATTTGGACAACCTGCAATTCTTTGACGAGCTGGATTAGGGGGATGTACATGTCGGGTGGTTTGATCTGAATGGGTCAACTGATAATACTGGGTGGTTGAGTGATGAGCAAGACAAAGAAGAAGAAACTATGATTGAGCCAAAGGGAAATGAAGTAGAGGTAGCTGTAATAGTCAGAAAGGTTGATGAGAAAAGAAAACTGCCGAAGGACATATGTATGGACAACTCGACCCAAGAAGTGGGTGTTATAGAAACTGTAGATACCGAACAGGAAGCTACACTGAGGCAGTTTGAGGAAGAAAGACTTGAAGACAAAGTTGCAACCGTCTATCGCCCTGAGCGGGACACTTGTACTATAAAAATGATTCAGATAGAGCCAGATAACTATTTGTTGGCATCTAATGGCGAGTGGTGGGATGACAATGATTTGTATCTGGCCTATACTGACGAAGACTGGAGAGGTTGCATCCCGGATAATATGTGATATGCTGAGGAAATAGACCATCTCACTCGAAGTGGACGGTTTTTTAAGCCGCCATACCTGGATCAAGCGAAGGCATCAGGAAAGGACCGGGAGGTCGAGAAACAAAAGGAGAAGTAGTTGGAGGAGGAGTCAGTTTTGAAACAGCTTAAGAAAATCCAAACGGATATCTCCATCTGGGGACTCCTTATGGCTTCATGGGTACACCGACCGGCAATGTTGTTGGCCATGGACAAGGCTAAATTATCCATTGATACAACGCTTGAGCAACTTGTGGGCTTGGTCTTTTTGGGTGACGCAAAGCCAATGCTCACTTTTTTCGATAAAGAATTGCCGCCGAAAGGCACGGCCCATAACAAACCGTTGTACATATCTGTGGAGTGCGGGGGGAAATGGGTGCCGATGGTGTTGGTAAATACTGGTTCAGCCATTAACGTCTGTCCTTCCCGTACTGCCTATTCGGTTGGCCTTAAACCGGCAGACTTTGTTCCCACAACCCAGGTAATACGAGCGTATGATAACACAAGCAGGGAGGTCATAGGCATAGTGACCATGCAAGTTCAGGTGAGCCCATCAGAGCAAGAGGTCGAGTTCCATGTCTTGGATGTGCCGACTACCTTTAATCTGCTATTAGGGAGGCCTTGGTTGCATCATGTGAAGGCCGTGTCCTTCACTCTCCACCAAATGTTGAAGTATCCTCATGAGGGTGGAGTAGCAACTGTTTTTGGAAATTCATCCATCCATCCGCCTCCGGAGGTAACTATGCCAGAGTTAGAGATCAATCATGGCGACGAGGATGTTTTCCTCTCGAGATTCACTTTGGTTGAGGCCCAAGTTGTGCAGACAATTCTAGCCACGGTTGAAAGCATGTATGTCAATGCCCAGTCCGTTTACTTCATGAATAAGTTACGGCACATTTCGGGGATGCGGCTTGGACCGCGTGGTCGGAAAGGCGTTGCAGCGCTGGCAGAAGTGCCACACAACCCGTATACATTCGGATTGGGCTACGTGCCCACCAAAGAGGATTGGATCAGAAAAAGGAAAGAAATGAGGGTCAGAGCTGAGGCAAAGAGAGCTGGAAAGCATTATGACCTCATCCATAGGCTGATCCAAGGAACGCTAAATGGCTGTTTTGTTCGGGAGGGAGAAGATTTCCCTTTTTGTGGCTTTCCTGAGCCGTGGGTAAATTCCTCGAAGAAACAATTTCCTGGGTTTGTGATTTTCTTTGATCATCAACTGCAGGATAGTGATGAGGAAATGGCAAAACCAAGCATCTAAGCTAACCGGAGCACAGACAAGGACTCAGACAATAGTGAAACTGAAGTAGGGGCAGCATTGGCCAATCTTCTTACAGATCCCTCGGCTGACCTAGAGAACCTAGGGGATAACTTTACTATCTCCATGATTGGGGAAGAAGTGGGTGTGGACCCGGCTAGTGGTATTTTGAATGCATCAAAGGCACCGTGTCTTACTTGGCAGCTGGAGAAGGGCTATCTTTCCAGTTTCGAATAGGGTGATAAGGTAGAATCTGATTCCACTGAGTCTGTGGGGTCGGGATTAGATTCAAGTTAGTCTAGGGGGTCTGAGTCTGGCATTCTCGTGGGTGGTAACTCGGATGCCAAGGTCCTATCTAGGTCTTCCTTTTCTTTTGCTTTCGAGTCTGTTGTAACTGAAGATCTGGACCTTTTGAATGAGAACTTTGCAGATTCTGAGTACTTCTCCGTACCGTTTATTTATTGCATTGACTAAGACTTTCAGAATTTTAATGAAAACGAAGAGGAAGAAATTCCTTTGGCTTTGAAAAACTTGATTAATTGAGAGAATGAGAGGTGTGTTAAACCCTGTATTGATGAAATCATTATTGTTAATATGGGTACTGAGAAGGATCCACGCTTGGTCCAGATCGGGTCCACATTGTCTTCAGAGGAACGTGAGCACTTAGTCGCTTTATTAAAATACTTCAAAGATGTTTTCGCATGGTTTTACGAAGACATGCTTGGAATTGACCCTGAGATCGTATAGCACCTGATCCCTCTTGACCCTGAGGCCCAACCGGTAAAGCAAAAACTGCACAGAATTCGCTCAGATTGGGCACTGAAGATCAAGGAAGTGGTCACCAAACAAATCAATACAGGATTTTTGTTAGTATCCGAGTATTCGACCTAGTTGGCCAATATAGTCCCGGTGCCAAAGAAGGATGGTAGAATCCGGGTTTGTGTTGATTTTCGGGACCTAAATAGAGCCAGTCCAAACGATGATTTTCCATTGCCACACATTGATGAGTTGGTAGACTTCACCGCAGGCCATGCATTGCTTTCATTTATGGATGGATTTTCCCGGTATAACCAGATTCTAATGGCTCCCGAGGACAGAGAGAAAATTGCGTTCACAATGCCATGAGGTACGTATTGCTACCGAGTCATGATGTTTGGATTGAAAAATGATGGGGCTACCTATCAGAGGGCTGCAACCACCATTCTGCACGACATGATCCACAAGGAGGTCGAAATGTATGTGGACGACATGATTGTTAAGTCCAAAAAATGAGAGGGCCACTACACCGTTCTGGAAAAATTCTTTCAAAGGATTAGGGAATATAGGCTGAGGCTAAACCCACAGAAGTGCACCTTTGGCGTGACGACAGGAAAAATGTTGGGTTTTCTGATCACACAGAGGGAAATCGAAGTTGATCCGTCCAAGATCAAGGCCATCCTAGAAATGCCACCACCAAGGACTGAAAAGGAGATGCGCGGCTTTCTAGGCAAAGTGTAATTCATAAGACGGTTTATTTCTAAATTAACCATGACTTGTGAACTACTATTTGGTCTCCTGAAAAAAGGAAAGAAGTTTCGATGGGATGATCGATGTCAATTTGCTTTCAAGTAGGTTAAGCAGTACCTCTAGAATCTACCTGTGTTATCGCCGCCAGAGCCGGGAAAGCCTTTGATTCTGTATTTGTCAGTAACAGATTCTACCATGGAGTGCATGCTAGCGCAAGAATCTAAAGATAGGGTGGAGAAGGCCATCTACTACTTGAGCAAGAAGATGCTAGACTATGAGACTCGTTACATTCCCCTCAAGAAGGCTTGCTTAGCATTGGTATGGGCTACCTGGAAGCTGAGGCACTACTTGTTAGCTCACTCTGTAATCCTGGTTTCGAGATTGGGTCCCATAAAATATCTTTTTGAGAAATTGGCACTTACGAGTAGGCTAGCTCGTTGGTTACTTCTCCTCTCCGAATTCGATCTCAAATATGTCACCCGTAAGTCGGTCAAGAGAAGAGCTGTAGCGGAATTCTTGGCGGGTCACCTGATAGAGGGAGATGAGACAGTGGAATACCTGTTCCCAGATGAAGACATTCTGTATGTTGAGGAGAAAACTTAGACGATGTATTTTGACGGAGCATCTAATCAGTATGGTTATGGGATCGGTGTATTACTGATAGCGCCCGATGACTCCCATATACCTTTAGCCTTCAAACTCCAGTTCAAAGTGTCCAATAACGAAGTAGAGTATGAGGTGTGTACTGCTGGTCTGGAAGCCGCCCTAGAACTAGGGGCAATGCATTTGGACATCATCGGAGACTCAAACCTGGTTGTGTCTCAAGCAAACGGAGAATGGAAAGTCAAAGAGGAGAAAATGAAGGTTTATCATCAAACCCTGGACATTCTAATTCTGAGGTTTGAAAAACTGACCTTTACACACATGGTGAGAGAGAACAACCGGTTCACTGATGCGCTGGCAACTCTATCTTCTATGGTAGACATCCCTTTGGGAGTAAAAATGCGTACGATCATTATTGAGTAGAAGTACACGCTAGCTTATGAGACCGTTGCCGCGATAGATGAGGCTTCAAATAAAAACCCCTGGTACTACGACGTTTGGAACTTTCTAGAGAAGGAGACATATCCATTAGGGGCAAATGCCAGAGGTAAACGGGGAATACAATGTCTGGCCGTCCAATACATTATCTGTAAGGGTAAGCTCTACAAAAGAGGCCATATGGGAATGCACAAGTTGTGTGTAGAAGAAGAGGAATCAAAGCACCTTATGGAGGCCATTCACAGGAAAAAGTGCGAAGCACATATAAACGGTGTGATGCTAGCCCGGAAAATCCTCAGACAAGGGTATTGCTGGTCTACTATGGAAGAGGACTGTATTGGTTTTGTACGGTGATGTCACAAATGTCAAATTCATGCCAATCGCATAAATATCCCACCATCGAAGCTCTACAACATGACTTCACCCTGGTAATTCTCTGTCTGGGAGATAGATGTTATTGGCGCAGTCATGCCAAAGGGATCAAACGGGCATGAGTTCATTCTGGTAGCAATCGACTACTTCACAAAGTGGGTGGAGGCCCAATCCTATGTCGTGCTAAAGGCGTCGCATGTGGCCAAGTTTATCAGAAACAACATCATCTGTCGATATGGGGTTCCGAATGAGATCATATCAGATAATGGCTCACATTTCAAGAAAGAGATGATAGATTTGCTCGAGAAGTATAACGTGGCTTTTCACAAGTCGTCAACATACAGACCGCAGACTAGTGGAATCGTTGAGGCCGCAAACAAAAATATCAAGAACATCTTGCGGAAGATGGTGGAAACTTACAGGGACTAGCCAGATAAACTGCTGTTTGCATTTTGGGGCTATAGAACGTCGATTTGGACATCTACATGGTCGACCCCTTATTCTCTTGTTTATGGCATAAAGGCTGTTTTGCCAATTGAAATTGAAGTACCATCACTTCGAGTTATGGCTGAGTGTCAGATAGCAGAGGCGAACTGGCAACAAAGCAGGTTTGAGGAACTAATGCTATTTGATGAGAGAAGGCTGAAGGTGTTGTATCATGTTCAGGGCTACTAGCGTAGAATTGCTAGGACTTTTAACAAGAAAGTTAAGTCCAGAAATCTCAAGGAAGGGGACATGGTACTGAAAGATAACCAAGCTCCCATCCACGACCCTAGGGGTAAGTTCAGACCTAATTGGACTGGTTCTTACATCATTAAGTCTATCTGTTCAGAAGGGCCGATCATTCTTATGGACCTAGATGGCCTCGAATTTTCACAACCGATCAACATGGACAAGTTGAAGAAATATTATCCCTGAGAGGCTTGCTAGGCCGAAAACCCGGAAGGGCAACCTAGGCAAAAATTAGAGCAGGAAAAATTCGAAACAAAGAAAAACTGAGCTCGCAAGGTCAAAAACCCAGAAGGGCGACTTTGGAAAAAGTTAGAGCGTAAAAAGAGAGAGTCAATACCCAAGTGAACCTGAACCAAGCTATGTAAACTTGATTCCCATCTTTGGGATACGTAGGCAACTTCATCTTGAAGTTCAGGCGTAACCGTCTCTAATTCAACTGTCCTGTCTGTTTGTCTAATCAGGTCATCTTTGTTCATCGTCTGTTAGTTTGGTTGTGATCTGCATTTTGGGAAGGCAAGCTGGTTACAATGCGAAGTAGTAGTGGTATGCAATTAGGGGCAATTATGATCTTCTGATTTGGAGCTGTGCATATTGAGGATTGATTACGTGCGTGTCAGGCAGGGATCATTTTTGAAAATGGTTTTGAAAAGTTTTAATAAAAGTTGATTTTCTTCAAAATTTTACCTTTTACAACATAGACCATTTTTGAACCAAAAGGAAATTTTTTAATGCTCACAACATCAATTCCATTGATTTCAACATCAAGTACATTCTCCAACTCTCTGATACAAATCAAAGTTGCTTTTACATAAAACTTGAAAAGAAAGGTCAAAGAAATAAACTAGGGGCATAGATGAGTCAGGTGTTCCTACATCCTCTACCCGTGCTTGTGGAAGCCTCCGTAGCCAAAGTTGGCCCAATTTGTGCCTCATTCTCGAGCCGAGCCGAGCCGAGCCAAGCACTCACCGGAAAAATAAGGCAGGGGCCAGAAGCTCTCTTGTCCTCCAGGTAGTGAGGTACCGAGTCAGGTTTGAAGCGCGAATGGGGACTGGAGCCAGGTATTCTACTCCCTCACTTGGACGAATCTGATCATATCCAAATTGTCGTCTGAACAGGAAGGGGAAGTAGAACACGTAGTGCTTAAGGCCAATCAACTGTATACCTGGTTGTCAGTTCATGCTGTAGCTCATTTCGACCAAATCAAGCCAGGGGCAATGCCAGGCTATGTCGACTGCCGATCTGTTGTACATCCAATTGCACCACCATCCCTCATTGGAAAAATCCACTAGTTGTTGGCGGAAGAAGTAAGCTTGAGCTGAATACTCAGGGCAAGGGTCCACTACTTTCAGCTTATCCATGAGCCAAATCTGGGAAGGGATGAAAAATAAGAAAGATTAAAGAATAGAGAGGTGTACGTGGAGAGAAAAAGAAAGAAAAGGGTTTAGAGAAAAATAGAGCATGAGTGCCGAGTGATGTGAGAATTACATATATAAGAAGGGTGGGAAATATTACCTGAAGAAGTAGTAGACTTCTTGCAAACCTGGTGGTCTCCCGTCGATGAACAGTGTCCAAACTCATCAGGGTTTCGGCCAGTGCTAAGCCAATTCAACTCTTACCCTCTTTTAGGCCTTGAGCCGCTTCAATTAACCGGATACTAGCTCTGCCGGAACTAGGGGCAAGGAGGAAATGCACTAGCATACGTAAACAGTGGGCATGTTGCCGAAAGCCTTGCCAAAGAAGGTCACCTCTATCTCCGATGTCAGAAAATCGATGGATCAAGCCGGGTATATCTAGTTCCTTGTCGTGAGCTAAAGATCGGGCTTCATGCAAGGTGAGACTACACATCCGTTCTAAAGCCAAATGTAGACACCCCATTTTTGATCACCCTTGAGACTTGGGTGTCACTAATTGCTTACTTGGTGGTGAAAGTTGTGCAATGCAAAGGTTTGATTCCTTCGGCAAGAGGAGAGTCAAATCCCAACCTTACACCTCATTTTGGACCAAAGCTATTTTGAATGGTTTTTAGACCTTAAAACCCTCTCTTTCAAAATATTTTTGAGATAAAGTTCCTACAATGTTCTGAGACTCGCATTTCGTGAAATGTTGCGCTTTTCGGTAAACCGACCGAGGACAAAGTAGAAATGAATGAAAGAGAGATGAAATCTTTGAAAAATCTTTCAAAACAACTTGTTTAGGGGTTTGGAGTTCAAGAAAAGAGGAGAAGAGGGAAGAAACCAAGTTGGGGAAGAATATGGGCATGAACCGTTAAGAGAGAGTCGAGCATCCCTCGCTAAATCAGGCCTATCCTTTTGAATACTTGGATTTCAGCTATGAGGCCACCACCGTTAGAAAGCTTACTTCCGGGGATTCATTTTTCACCTAAGAATCCCCTAAAGCCGTGTCCAGATGAGGGAGATATAGCTGGTTGAAATTAGGCATCAATCCGGTTGGACTGAAATTGAGCAGTCTTCAATAAAAGAGAGATATCTCTTAGCACACTTCGAATTTTGATGCAAGGCTGCCACCATTGGAAAGCTTACTTCTAGGGCTTCAGTTTAGGTTCAAGAATGACCTGAAAAGGTATACAGATGAAGGAGTTATGCTTGCTTCAAGTCGGGGACCAGGACTGATTTTTGCTACAGACCACTAAGAGAGTGTGCCAACCACAAATGGAGCATGCCGACCATATGCCGACCAGAAATGATCCTTGCAAACCAGAAAAAGTGGTCGGTTGACCAGTTGAGATGGTCAGTTGACCAGAAATTTCTAGAAAGCCCAGAATCTGCAGATATTTTGCTCCAGCTGTTCCAGGCTGTCCTGGATATTTCTGAATTGAGATATTTCTATCAATGCTCATATATTGCTATATATTGAGCTATATCTCATCTTTTTGAAGGGTTGGCAAGTTGGGGGATCCTCTCTCTCTAAAGTCTCTCTCTCTAGAATTTTGAAGAGCAAAAATTCCAGCCCCTCCCTTTAGAAGCCTCTCCCTTTTCTTGTTTTGAGCCTTAAGCTTAGAATCCCCTACACTTTTGCAAAGAGACCCTTGATCAAACTTAACCACCATTGGGCTGAGATTCTTTGGGACTTCGTTTGAGCTCCAAAAGGTGATTTTAGCTCGGAATTGGGGCTGTTCTTGCTGCTATGCTTCAAGAGGTAAAAGTCTAACATTTCAAGCTCTTTGTGCACTATTGTTTTGCTATAATTTTCAACTACTTTGGGGCTGTTTTGGGGTGGTGTTGAACTACAAAAACCTCTATTTTTCCTCTATTTTTCAGTCCTAAAAGTGTTGGTTTGTGCCTTGTTTTGCTAGGGCGTTGTTCTCCCTTTTTGTCCCTTGACTTATGAGACCTTTTGAGCCATCTTTCACCACCTTTCAAACCAACTTTTTTGGCCTTTAAACTGCTGAATTCTAGAGGAATTTCAGTGGTGAACAGGTGGTTTTGAGGCCCCAAATGGGAGGGGGTGGTCCCCCCTCCTCTTGTGTTATTAGCATGTGTTGTTAGCCTATCAAATGAGCATGTATTTCTCCCTTCTTGAGGCTTAGTTTGAGCATGTTTTTGTGACTTTTTTAACATGTTATAACTCTGTTTTTGGCTTGTTTGATCATTGGTTGCATGCTCCTTACACTTGTAGTGTAAATCCTCTTTGCTAGCCTTGCATGCCTAATGAGTTAGCTTGTTATTCTAGCATGTGTTGGCTTAGTCTCAGCCCATTTTTGGTGTTATTTTGACATGCCATAACTCTGATTTTGGCTGGTTTGGCCACCTCTTGCATGCTTTGTATACTTGTAGTGCAATTGTGCTAAATTGCCTAACATGTGCTATTGTTTTGGCCTCTAAATCTAGCCGTTCTTAGCTTATTTCAAGCATGTTTTAGAACTCCATTTGGGCTGTTTTCGGACTGTTTTGGGCTGCCTTAGTCATATGACTCATGTTTTGTATAGCTATAGTGCAAATGCCTTGACTAGTCTTGAGTTTTGAGTCCACTAGCATGCATTGCTTGGGCTATTTGCATGATTTAGCACCATTTGATATATGATTTTAGAGCATGTTTCACTATCATACCCTCGTGTGTATCACTCTTTCAATGCTTTGGAGGGTTGTGCTTTATGCCTTAACCATGAGCCAATTGGCATGCATGCTTGCCTAAGCTTTTTGGGCTACCATCTCAATGTGTTTTTGGTCTTATTTTGCCATGATACAACTCTGATTTTTGTTGGTGAAGCCATCTCACGCTTAGTTTTGGTAGGTGTAGTGTAATCATGCTCATTGGCCTTGCATGCATCATGCTTTTGGCCTTTTATTCTAACATATGTTGGCTATGTTCAAGCATGTTTTTGGCCATGTTTTGACCTTCCTTGGGACTATTTTGAGTCATCTTGGCCCTTTGGGGCTTGCTTGATATAGCTATGGTGCAAGTGTATTAGCCAGTTTTGAGTTTTGAGGTATCTTGCATGCTTGGCTTGAGGTATTTGTTCATTATGGCATCATTTGGAATGATATTTCAGAGCATATAGTATGGTCACACTTCCATGTTTTTCACTCTTTAAGTGCTCTTAAGAGTTGTGCCCTTATGCCTAGTTGATGAACCATAACATGAGCGTCATTATCTTGCCTTTCATGCTATCATTTCGAAGTGTTTTGACCACTATCTTGGCATGCATGAGGTTTGTTCAGGGTTGGTTCAGTCCATTGAGCATTGCATTATATAGCCTTAGTGTTGTGTACTTCACTAGCTTTCATGCTTAAGGACTCTTGCATGCTATACTTGTGTTGTTTGAGTGACATGGCATCATTTCTCACATAATTTTAGAGCATATAGCCTTGTTATACTCTCATGTTTATCACTCTTTCAATGCGTTTGAGGGTTGAGCTTTGTGCCTTGATTGCGAGCCATGAGTTGAGCATGCTTTTCTTGCTTCTTGTGTTTGAGTTTCAGCACATTTCGGCCACTGTTTTGGCATGCATGAGGTCTATCCATAGTTGGTTTAAGTCCATTGAGCATTGTATTGCATGCCTCTTGTATGATGCTCTTTACTTGTTTTGATGCTTTAGCCTTCAAACATGCCATGCATGCATTATTCACATGGTATAACCTTGTGCATGCCACATTAGCCTTGATAGGTTGATCATGTTGTATGTGTTCCATTGTGTTTGGATCGAGCATTAATCCAAACATGAGAAACGAGGGGCGTTTTATACTTGAAGTGATGAAACATGCCTCATTTCTCGATCGCCGACCCTCTTGATCATGCATGATAGAGGTGGAGGCCCTTATGTGTTATTTGTGCATTCATTGAAATTGACTTGTGCAAACTTGGCTTCTCGACCATCATGCATTGCGATGCTCGGTTGGTGGCCCGAGAGTCGAAAACCGCACTCCCTTGAGCTTAAGAAATGATAGGGAGGGTTGTTGTGCACACATACCTTGCAAATACACTGTTATGCCCCTTGTTGTTCTCTGTTGCAGCAAAACTGGAGTTTGGCAAAATTTCTGGTCTACAGCCAGTTTTTCTGGTCTACAAATGGTCTACAGCCTCCTTTTCTGGTCGGCAACCCACCTGGAGGTTCCCATGTTGGGGCAGAAGCAATCTGGAAGTTTGTGCAGTGTTCTGAGGTCAAATGCAAACAGAGACAAGTTTGGCCATAGCAATGGATTTCTAAGTGAGAAACCAAACGCATGCATTGTTCAACTTTCCAACTTTCCAAAGCAGAGCTAAGTAGTGTAGTTTAATGCTTACTTGTTTATGTAATTTAATTAATTTGTTAATTAGTTAAAGTGATGTAATAATTAGTTGTAGCTCGTTATTCAATTTGTTGTGTAATAACTAGTCTAATTAGCTTAATTAGATTAGTTGCTTAGCTTAACATAGATTAGATTAGCTTCTATTCGACCATCCGTCGAGAGGGCAAATGTTGTAATACGTGTGCATGTGTGTGTGAATGTCTTCCAACCCCACGTCTTTCTCCCTTTTACTTATCAACTTTTGATGGTTAGTTTAGGGCATATTCAATTAGCATACTTATACTTTGCATGCGTTATTTGTATTGCATGCACCGGGCTCGGCGCATCATTCAAACCGCATTGTATTCCAATACACTTTCTTGAATACGTGTTTCAAAGCATGATATCGAGTGTTGCATTCATATGCTATCTTAGAATAACCGAGCCTACTTAGTTGCATTTTGCATGTGTTGCATTAGGCATCTTAACATAGCTAGGATCATGCATTGATTACTAACTAGCTTCTTTTTTGGCTCGGAGTACACTGTAAGTGTTTATGCTTTAGCATACTGCATGAGATGTGAGTGTTGCCATGTCAGCATGCTTGCCATGAGGCTAACTGCTTAAGTGTTTAACTGCATGAATGCTTATGGATGAAGGCTTCATTGCTTGAATTAGAACAATTCATCAAAGTGTGCGTTTTAAGCCCACTTTGTGGAGTGGCAAATCATGTTGTTTTGTAAGCCCACTTGAGGGTGGCAAATCCGCGTCTTAGCCTACTTGCGAGTAGCACTTTCAAACCATTTTTGAAAAGAAACAAACATGAGATGTTTTGTTCCAAATCGAGCAATTGAGTCTATACTTGTGTGTTGTGCGCATCACATAGTAAGTTAGCTAATAAATCAGAATAAGAACACATGTGTTTTTAAAACAACATATCATGTTAGTAGAGGCCGATCTTTGATCGGGTGAGCAGGGGTGCTCATTTCAGACCTTCCCCTCTCGTACCCAAGTTCCTGTGCTGAGGCAACTTTGGTGATGACGGACAAGTGGCCTAGGCACGAGTCTGGGTTTCCTAAATTTCCCAAAAACAAAATATTTAGGTGGCGACTCTGAAATCTGGCAAAACAGTCCATGTTTGGTGCTTTTTGATAAAAATCGATTTTCCAAAATGATTTGCTGGATCTGGACTCTTTGGTGATTTATCAGTCTTACATTGCACTTTGTGAGATTAGATTCAGAACCGTGACAGGAGTCCGAACTGTAGTAGCTAGAACTACGATTTGCGCCCTCGCGTGCGGAGCGGAGTTTCGGCGGTCTACAACCAAGGCATGGTCAAAACGGGGCTGAGGCATGATCTCCTTATCGGGATTCTATCCATGTTTGAAATTCTTCAAAAGTCGACTGCAAAATACATGTGTAATTGGGTCCCAACATCGAACTGCGACATGGAGGAATGGAAAACAAAGTGGAGTACGGCTCAACGAAAAAGAGCATTTATGCCGAAACCCCAGAAATTTACTTTTCCCCGTGCATCTAGAGTGGTTATCCAATTCATGAGCTTTTCGGCAAAAAAGATCTCCATTTGTGGGAAAAACAGCAGCTAAAATGAGGTTCTGGTGAAGAAATCACGAAGGTGGACCTTTTGTAGAAGATAGGGCTGTGAGTGGAGGACAGCTATCAGCTATCTGGTGGTTCCTTCACAAGTGGCCGTAGGCCAGAAATAGTGGCCGGCAACCCCTTTTAGTGGCGTGCCGTCCACTTTTTATGGGTTGCCACGCACTTTTTGTCGGTTACCACCCACTTTTTGTGGGTTGCTGTCCACTTGTGGGCTTGGTAGTTTTGGTAGCCTGGTTTTGTCTTGGTCTTTGTGTTTCAAAGTCTTATTTGAGTCGTTTGTGTTTAGTAAGTGTAACTAGCAGTGTTTAGTTTGTTTTTACTTTATTTTTTTTACATATCGAGTTGTATTTTGTGTTTAGGTTGTCGGTTGGCTCATTATCCGATTAAGAATATTGTTTCAATATAAGCATTCTCAATTTCAAAATCAACTCCATTTTCATTCTTTGCAGATACGATGGTGCTCATGGTGCAAAAATAATAGCTTCTCAGAAAACTGCGGGGTTTTCCTCCGATCATGGTTTTTACAAAAGAGTACAGGGTTTCAAAAGCAAAAAAAAAAACCTATCTGAAGCTACACATGTGCTAAAACTACAAAATAAAATAAACTAAGCAAAAGAGTGCAAAATTGGCGCCAGTCATCTCAAGCTTGAGAGGCCCTCTTCATCTTCTTCCTCGGAAGGGACTCAGGGGCACTGTCTCCATCAGCACCGCTACCATCAGAATCAGACTCTGAGCCAGAGCTTGGATCATCCTCTCTGCTCTCTGCTCTCTGATCTTAAGTCAGCATCATCGTTCCCCGCTCTTGGACTCAGAGTGTCGGCTCGCTGCCTCCTCGGAATCACTAGTCTCAGCATCGGCCTGACTTAAAACTAGCTCCGAGGAGCTACTCCAGGCCCCGGGCACCTCTGTCTCTACCATAACCTCAGCTCTCACTTCAACCCTGTACCGGGACTTGTCTACCTCTCCTCCCTGCCGCTGGAGGGGGTGCTGCTGGTGCCCTCGGTACAAATGGGATCTGAAAAAAACAAGTGTCAGCATATCAGATACAGTGTATGTATTGTTACAGAATGCAGTATTCAGATTGAGCATCATATGCAGAATGAGTGTCATGCAAAGGCCAGATTCGGCATGGATATAGTGTATCAGCGTGTGTCAGTGTAGTGAATCAGTGTAGTCTGAGGTGGTGTTAGAAGGCACATCAGTATACCAGTGGGAATATGATAGTGTGGTGCACAACAGTGTGAGGTAGCAGTGGAATGCATGCGAAAAATAAGAAAAAATACCTGAATACCATGGAGACCGAGCAGTGCCTCTCTCCTCTGTACCATGCCAACCAGAAAAACAACCAGCTGGAGTAGGCCCTCTGTGTACTCATTGGGTGCTTATAACTACATTTGAATGATCAGTATCTCAAATAATCAATTTCTGAAAAGGGAAAGTGCGACATGCAAGTTTTAAAGTGTGGTCCGTACCTGAGGTGCGCCTTGGGCTCTAACATACCTGTGCCCTACCTCGGGTGGCTCTATCAAAATCTGATAGGCTGTCCCGGTCAGCCGCCAACATTTAAGCACAGTGGGAATCACTGGCCAACCAGTAACCTGTCTACCAGGAGAGGCCTCCTCAATGTCGATCTCGGCCTCCTATGTGGCCTCGTCAGTCGAAGGAGCATCTGCTGTGTCGCTCGCACGAGCTCCGGTTAGAGACGGCATGAGATGATTCCGAATGAAAGTCACATAATCGCCTTTCGCTCTGAAATAATCACCATCCAGCCCTACCATAAACTGAATGATAGCCTCAGCCGGAAGGCTGTCTACCGTACTCATCGATGCTGGGGGGCATAGGCACGACTGGTGAAGGCAAGCCCATCGTCTGGCAGACAACTTGCTCGCCTAAGAACTAGGCCCGACAAAATGGGACCATGAGTAAGATCCGAAACTGGGAGGTGCCCCAAGCCCCGGCGTACTGATCTCTAACCCCGGCGAGCATCGTCACCCCAAGCCTGCCAACTGATCTGCAAATAGAGGATGTACAAATTGTTAGTTGTTGTTAATTGTCAAGATGAATCAGAGCAGTATAAGAGCAGAAATGACTGTGAGTTTTAGGCTACCTTGCTGGCAACCACCGTATCGAAGTATCGGCGATAGAAGGTGAATGTCATATTGTTGCGGCTTCGACACTGACACCAGCCATCATATTGTCATGAGTAAGGCACGGCTAAAGAGATCTCATCCACTGGCTCTGGAGCAAGGGCTGGAAATTAAGCGTAAACCCATAACTGCAAGAAACGATCAGCAGTGCATGAGCAGATAGTAAACACAAGGTGCAAAGCAGAAAGCACAGTGCATGAGCAAATAGTAAATAAAAAGTGCAAAGTAGAAAGCAGAGGGCATGAACAGATATAAAACAGAAAATGCAAAGCAGAAGAAGCATAAGTAGCAGAATGGAAAGTGCAGTACATACCTCCCAGGCTCTCCAGTAGCCTCCGACCTGCTTTCCCCTCATGCGGGAAGTGGAACTCATATAGCCGTAGAGGGTGGCCAGGCCAGCTCCACCCCAGTCGTAGAACCGAACCCAGGGTAAGGTCACGAGGGCGCTCAGCAGGTACAGACCAATGGTGTTCCACCTGTTTGCAAACAAGGTGGTACCCAAGTAAGAACATCAAGAAGCCTCGGGCATACTACTCTATCTCCTCCTATGTCTCGGCCTGACTCCCGCGGAAGTGCTCGGAGAACCAGCTGTATCTGACCATGGCTGGCCTGTATAAAGGTGGGCTAGCTCTGAGTTGGTAGGTCTGAGCCGCCTCCTACTCGCCCATATCCATGTCAAAGGAAATCGGATCCCCCCTACTCCTAAGCCTGTGAGTATCGCGAAGTCATAGGGGGTCATCGTCATCTCCCTAGTGGATAAGAGGTGAAAAGTGTTGGTGGTGTCCCATCACCTCTCTATCAATACTACAAGTAAGGCCCCGACTGGCCATATGCCATGAGAGCCCGGTATAGAATAAGTCGAAGCCAGCCTCGTCAACAAGGTTGCGGACCTCGGGCGAGAGCTCATGATACCAATCTCTGGTTGTCACTGCCCCGTAACCCTTCTAAGAACGGGAATCCCCTTCTGACAAAGAAAGAGTACATTAGATGGAAGACAGTGATAAAAGCAGGCAGACGAAAGGAAGTGTAAGGAATATAGTCAAATGAAAGGCGGAAAGCATGAGAATAAAGTTAGTACCTCAGTCGCGCCATAAGAAAGGTGGGAGTCCGGCTCCCCCAGTAGAAGATCCTCCAGTACGCCGCTGATCAAATCATCAAAGGGCCTGAGGCCTCTAGGAGGTATCATGTGTGTGCGGGGGTGATAAATCACTAGATTAAAGGGTCGTATCCTCAACGGTAGTGGCTCAGGCTCGAGTCTCGGAGCAAACTCTACCTCAAAGTCAGCAGTGATGTCCTCCGCCGCCTGTAGCTCGGCTTTTCGCGCCCCCTTTCGGAAGAATGAAATAGCCCTTACAGTTCGGACTCCACTTGTGTGTTGGTTCTGAATCTGATTTCACAAGTGTAATGTGAAACAGTGGAAACACAAAAAGAGTCCAAATCCGGCAGTTGTTTTTTGGAAAATCGATGTTTGAATCAAATGCCAAAACTGGACTGCTTTGCCAGATTTCAGAGTCGCCACCTAAATATTTATAGGAAATTTAGGAAACCCGTGACTCGTGCCAAAGGCCATTAGTCCGTCGTTACCAAAGTGTCTTGGTTCGGGAACTTAGGTATGAGAGGGGAAGGTCAATAATTGAACACCCCACTCACCCGATCAAAGATCGGCCTCTACTAATCATGATGTGATTTTTATGTACAATATATGCTCTTGTTCTATATGTAACATACAAGTATAGACTAATTTCACGAAAAGTTGGAACGTTTGATTTTATGTTTGTTTTGAAAGAAATGTTTTGAATATGTATCACTGAAAATGGTGATCTCATATATACATGAATCAAAGTATCCCAATTCAGGTGATTAGCCTTCATCCACAGGCATTCAAACAGGTATATCAAGTAAGCATTTAGCCTCATGGTAGTATGTTTGATATGACAGCAATCACACTTATGCAATATGCTAAAGCGTAAAACTTACCTTATGTCCGAAGCGAAGGCGAGTCAAAAGAAAGTAAACAATTAGAAAAAAATGCATGATCCTATTTAATGCGATATGGCTAATGCAACACATACAATGTGCAAGTAATAAGCTCGGCTACTAGCATGGCATGCGAGTCAATTCAAGGCATGTGATAGAGCATGTATTCAAGCAAAAAGTTTGAATTTGACATTTGAATAATATGATGAGCCGAACTTTTATGCATGCAAACAGATGGATGCAAATCATGGAAAATGCTAAATTAAACATGATGTCCCTAATCTAACCATCATAAGCAGTGAAATAAAAGGGAGAAAGAATGGGGGTTGGAAGACATACAACTTATTACATATTTGTCCTCACGAAGGAGGGTCCGAATGTCCAAATGCGCCCTCACGCAGGAGGGTCCGAATGTCCAAGTGTCCGAATAAATAATTATTACAAAACCGAAGGAATAATAAATAAAAGGGGGTTGTCTAATTTATTACAATAATTAACGTAAGGCAAGCCTTGACACAATAAATTCGGTATAACGTCCGACCGAATTCAATTAATCATATTGTTTCTTTATGGGTGGTGCAGTGGTGCAGCCCTCCCATTAAAGCGATAAAACAGTTATAAAACGAGGTAAATAATAAACAAATTAGGTACTATTCACCGCTAGGGTTACTATTCACCGCCAGAGGTGCTATTCACCGCCGGAGGTTACTATTCACCGCCGGGATATTTATTTAAAGTAATAAATGACAACAATTTATATACAATATTTAAATTACAACAAATATGTAGGTGGTGCAGTGGTGCAGCCATCCCATTAAAGCGATTAAAACGAGGTAAATAAAGTATTTAAACAAATGAGGTACTATTCACCGCCGGGGTTACTATTCACCACCGGAGGTGCTATTCACCGCCGGAGGTTACTATTCACCGCCGGGATATTTATTTAAAGTAATAAATTACAACAATTTATATACAATATTTAAATTACAACAGATATGTAGGTGGTGCAGTGGTGCAGCCATCCCATTAAAGCGATATAAAACGAGGTAAATAAAGTATTTAAACAAATTAGGTACTATTCACCGCCGGGGTTACTATTCACCACCGGAGGTGCTATTCACCGCCGGGATATTTATTTAAAGTAATAAATTATAACAATTTATATACAATATTTAAATTACAGCAGATATGTAGGTGGTGCAGTGGTGCATCCATCCCATTAAAGCGATATAAAACGAGGTAAATAAAGTATTTAAACAAATTAGGTACTACTCACCGCCGGGGTTACTATTCACCACCGGAGGTTACTATTCACCGCCGGGATATTTATTTAAAGTAATAAATTACAACAATTTATATACAATATTTAAATTACAGCAGATATGTAGGTGGTGCAGTGGTGCAGCCATCCCATTAAAGCGATATAAAACGAGGTAAATAAAGTATTTAAACAAATTAGGTACTATTCACCGTCGGGGTTACTATTCACCGCCGGAGGTGCTATTCACCGCCGGAGGTTACTATTTACCGCCGGGATATTTATTTAAAGTAATAAATTACAACAATTTATATACAATATTTAAATTATAGCAGATATGTAGGTGGTGCAGTGGTGCAGCCATCCCATTAAAGCGATAATAAAAAAATAAAAAAAAAGTTATACAACGAAGTAAATAAAGTATTTACACAAATTATATCACATTTTTATATGAAATGAAAATTTACGAAAATTCACCTTTTGGGGAAATGATGAATTTTCTGAGTCACAAACTTTCTCTTGACTACTCTCAAGTCTGTGGAATATGTTTCTCAATTCTCAATCCAAAATTTGGAATTATAACTTTAATGGTTGATTTTTGAATGGTATATCGATAAAATAAAAATATCACTCGCCAAACGCTTTCTCTCCCTCAGAAATCTTCTCACAGAATGCTCTCTTTCAGAATCCCCTCCCTTCTTTTGAATTCGTCCTCCTGAGCCCCTTAAACTCATTGATTACCTTGCCTTTTATAGGCAAATAATAATAATATAATAATAATATAAATATAATATAATAATAATAATATAATAATATAAATATAATAATATATAAATTTGCATATGGTGCGTTGAGTTGTCGGCACCGCCGACGATTTTTTTATTATTTTTTATTTTATAATATATATAATATAATATAATATATATATATAAAATATAATATATAAAATATCTAAAATATATAACTTATATCAAAATACTAAACATATAATATATTAATATAATTTTATATAAAATACTAAATATATAATATAATAATTTTAAACACATAAGATAATTTGTTTTATTATTTTCTTTTATATAAAATACACCAAAAATATGAACAAACACATAAAATTATGAAAAATTACAAAAATACTAAATTAATGAAATATTCAATATTTTAAAATAATTTGGCCATAATGGTGAAGGTTAGGATTAAAGTTCAAATTCCATTTCTTTTAATGAGAATTCTGCGAGAAACACATTCTAATTGTCATCATCGGGTAATCAAAAGAAAGCGCCCAAGTCTTAGGGCCAGTCAAAATGGGGTGTCTACACCGCCTCACCGGTGTCAGTGACCGTTGGCTCCTCTATGGGTGTGAGTGCAGGGGGAACCTTGGGAAGAGCATCAGAATGAGGGATATCGTCTGTCATCTAGAAAGTGGGTGAAAACAGGTGAAAAAGTGAAGAAAAGAAGGAAAACTTGGAAAAAAGTGCAGGGGGAACCCCATAGATAGGCTGCGCTGCCGAGTTAACCGCCTTGATGCGGCTACCATCCTTCTCTAAAGATAGCCCCAGTCTTTCAACTTCAGTCCCCGCAACAAAGTTGTGGGTGGCCCCGATGTCAATCAAAGCACAAAGGGGCTTCCCATTGAGTTTTACAGCCACAAACATCAAACCTTTGTTGGATGACTTGCTCTTGTTCAACTTGCCTGATGATTCCCCACTATACATGGGTTTCTTCCCTTTCCCTTCATCTTTAGACTCCACAAGTTATTTGGGATCTGAATGCTTGCCCACTTTGCCACTCTTGGCATTCTTCTTAGGCCTCCCTGTAGAAGCCTTTTTCTCCATGGCATTCACCATATGAAAGGCTCCCATTCTAGAGCCAGCTGCCTTAGAACCCTTGCCACTTCGCTTAGACCACATGTCTTCTTCCTCGCTATCATCATCAGTTGGTTGAGAGACATGGTCAGACACAGTTGCTAGAGCATTCAAGGCACACTTTTGTGGACATTCAGGTAACCGGTGTCGCCTATTGCATAAGAAACAAGAGATAGGGCCTTTTGCTTTGCTTGTAGAGAATTGTTGAGGGGCTTTTGCCTTGTCACCATAGCTCTTCTGTTGCCATTGTCCTCCACCCGAATGGGTTTTGGATGTAGAAGTGTTGGCTCCTCCACTCTTAGGTTTGCCATAACCTTGGGAGTTTCCACCTCCCCTATTCTTGCACGGGGATCCATTATCTCGTTGCTTAGGTTTGGCGTAGTCAATAAGGCATTCAGTTGTTGCTTGTGCATGGGCTAAATCTTGCACTCTTTGCCTTTGAAGTTCAATCTCTGGCCCATGGCTTCAATCCCTCAAGAAAGAAGAAGAGCTTGTCTTTCTCTGACATATCTTTGATGTCTAGCATAAGCCCAGAGAATTCTTTCACATAATCTCTTATAGTGCCGGTGTGCTTGAGATCCCGCAAAGCACGCCGGGCATTATGCTCAACATTTTCGAGGAAGAATTGGGTCTTAAGTTCATGCTTAAGTTGCTCCCAAGTCTCAATTGTGCATAAGCCACGTTGCATCTCATCATGTTTAGTCCGTCACCATAACTTGGCATCACCGGACAAATATATTGTGGCCATAGAAATCCTTGTCTCCTCAGCATCGGCTTTCACAGCTTTGAAATATTGCTCCATATCAAAAAGAAAGTTGTCTAACTCCTTGGCATCTCGGGCGCCACCGTAGGCACGGGGCTCGGGCACACGCGCCCTAGTAAATTCCATGCCACCACTAGGTGCATTGCCAAAGGCACGGGTAAGGACACCAACCCAGCCACTGAGGTCTTCAATCTCCAGCCTGAGTTCAGTGACAACATCCTCAAAATCATGCCCTTGAGTAGGGCCATGAGTTTGCTCAAGATCATAAACTCGTTGCTCAAGAGTGGCTAATGAAGCTGCCATGGCCTCCATGTTGTCCATACGCTACTCCAAGAGCTCAATTATCTCCCTTTGCATGGGTTGACGGTTGCCAATACCCTCAATTTAGAAAGCCAATAATAGAGAAAGCCAAATAGACTGGGCTCTGATACCAACTGTCACACAATGGCAATGCGGAAGCCTTGACAAAGATATGCAAGTGTGTGTGGCGCTAGTTAACTTTCTTCACTAGCCCGCCAATAATGCTCAAAAGGTTTGCAAAGACAAGCAAACACAATATTAGTTAAGTTGATGAGCCACAAGGTTGGAGACAAGCCACAAAATAGCAATCAACAAGCTAAAATTGAAGTAAGCAACAATTGGAAAGTTTTGCACAATTTAAAGGCGAAATAGACTTTTCATTACTCAAAAGAAGGCATTACAAGAGTTGAACAATGCACTAAAAGTGCTACAAAAGTTGCCTTACCATAAGCTAGGTTGGGGTACATTAAAGGCACAAGTGGTTTAGTTCAACACTTGGGTACCCCCTCCTTCTATATATGTTGTTAAGCCATTTCCTAACTGGCAGGAGGAAACATCCACTATGTTTGAGGAGTCATAATGGATTTTTAATAATTCTACAAAAATAGAAAAATTACAACTCTTGGTCCCAAAACACCTTTAATACTAAGGTATTTACATAAAACTTTACAAGGCAAAAAGATTACATTTGACCCTCTAAAAGTTGGCCTAAAGTTGTTACTTGGTGGCTAGCTTGCTTCATGGCATGTCTTGGACTGTCTTACACTATGCCTTGGGCCTTTGCTTGCACTTGCACCAACAACTTCTTAGGCATGTCTTTGGCTCTCCCAAAGGGCACAAATGTGTGGGGCATCAAGGTGTTGACCTTTGGATGGGCGCACCTTGACACCAGGCCAGCTCCGCCCCAGTCGTAGAACCGAACCCAGGGTAAGGTCACGAGGGCGCTCAGCAGGTACAGACCAATGGTGTTCCACCTGTTTGCAAACAAGGCGGTACCGAGTAAGAACATCAAGAAGCCCCGGGCATATTACTCTATCTCCTCCTGTGTCTCGGGCTGACTCCCGCGGAAGTGCTCAGAGAACCAGCTGTATCTGACCATGGCTGGCCTGTATAAAGGTGGGCTTGCTCCGAGTTAGTAGGTTTGAGCCGCCTCTCACTCGCCCATATCCATGTCCAAGGAAATCGGATCCCCCCTACTCCTAAGCCTGTGAGTATCGCGAAGTCATAGGGGGTCATCGTCATCTCCCTAGTGGATGAGAGGTGGAAAGTGTTGGTGGTGTCCCATCACCTCTCTACCAATACTACAAGTAAGGCCTGGTTGGCCATATGCCATGAGAGCCCGGTATAGAATAAGTCGAAGCCAGCCTCGTCAACAAGGTTGCGGACCTCGGGCGAGAGCTCATGATACCAATCTCTGGTTGTCACTGCTCCGTAACCCTTCTAAGAACGGGAATCCTCTTCTGACAAAGAAAGAGTACATTAGATGGAAGACAGTGATAAAAGCAGGCAGACGAAAGGAAGTGTAAGGAATATAGTCAAATGAAAGGCGGAAAGCATGAAAATAAAGTTAGTACCTCAATCGCGCCATAGGAAAGGTGGGAGTCTGGCTCCCCTAGTAGAAGATCCTCCAGTACGCCGTTGATCAAATCATCGAAGGGCCTGAGGCCTCCAGGAGGTATCATGTGTGTGCGGGGGTGATAAGTCACTAGATCAAAGGGTCGTATCCTCAACGGTAGTGGCTCAGGCTCGAGTCTCGGAGCAAACTCTACCTTAAAGTCGGCGGTGATGTCCTCCGCCGCCTCACCGATGTCAGTGACCGCTGGCTCCTCTATGGGTGTGAGTGCAGGGGGAACCTCGGGAAGAGCATCAGAATGAGGGATATCGTCTGTCATCTGGAAAGTGGGTGAAAACAGGTGAAAAAGTGAAGAAAATGAAGAAATGAAGGAAAACTTGGAAAAAGTCAACCCGATGAGAGAGAAAACGGAAGAAAAAGTCAAAACCCGGGAAAGTTCACAAAACCAGAGAGAAACTCGAGGGAAACAAGCCCAAAGTGATGAAAACTCAAGAAAAGCAACGAAAACAAAATTTGATCGGTTCAAAGTGTAGAGGATCAAAGAGGGTTTATGAATAAAGTTTGCGTGGGGAGTTGGAAAATGCGTACAGATCACAAATCTAGAGAGAGGAAACACCTATAGAGAGAGAGAGAGAGGATGATTTCGGACTTGGGTGTGTGAGACAATGAACTTTGTTGGTGTCTTTATAAAGTCCCGAGTCAAATTGTCCAATTTGCCCCCGAAATGCCATTAGTGGCCGATAGATTCACAAGTGGCTAGCGCCTGGTTCTTGTTCCCCTTTTGCCCTGCAGTGTGTAGGAGGTTCTCTTTTGGGTCTGAGTTGAACTTTGAGGAGCTCGAAGTTGTGTTTTGGATGCGTTGTTCCACGATCCGCTATACTCCGGCGTGTGGACGTGCCCCAAGGAGCAAGTTGTATCCTTTTGTTTATTTTGTAAAGCCTCCTTGGGAGCGGAGGTAAGTTGGAGGCAGTAGTCAAATTTTGTTTTTTTTTTCGTTTTGTCGATTTACATCTCTGTTATCTTCCCTTGCATAGCACATGCTTTCAATTATCTTGTATAGAACCTGTACTCACACATGTTATCAATTCTTGCATGGAACGTGCTTTCGTCTAACATCGTATGTCGTTTGTTTGCTATCTTGCATGGGATTTGCATGCTCATTACCTTGCATAGAATGTGCTTTCAATTAACTTTCATGGAACGTGCACTGTCTATCTTGTGTCGCATGGAACATGCATCGTCATTTATGCATATTCATTTACCTTCACTCTGTATAGCACTGTTTTGTGCATTCATCATATAGCACTATTTTGTGCATTCGTCATATAGCACTGTTTTGCGCATTCACTTGTATTCACTCATTGTTCACCATGTGCATCTATCGCACTTGCTCACTTTGTGCATCTATCGCACTTGTTGTCACTTTGTGCATTTATCGCACTTGATTACTTTTTCTTTGTCCATCTATCGCACTTGATTACTTTGTGCATCTATCGCACTTATTCATTTTAGTTGTGCCCATTAAGGAAAAGCTTACACTAATAGGAAGCTTTCCTTCCTTAGATCCCGTTCTTTCTTCCTTTGCCAACACAGGCAAACGATATTGTATGTAGGGTTCATTCAAAGGAGTTCCAGATAAAGTCATTCGTGTCATAGTAAAAACATTATCCGTTTTACAATTAATTTCAAGTTTGATGAGAACCTGCCTTGCTTTGTAGATAAGATTGTGAATGCATCTGTCCATTTTGTGTATCTATCGCATCGTTTTGTACTTTTTGCCTCTTTTGCTTGTATCTCAGAACGCGTGAAACACAACCCTGAGCGGTTGGATCTCTTCTCACGATTCCAGCGTGGTTAGAGTGTTCCTTTCCTCATATGATTTCAGTGTGTTTGGAGTTTATCTCAGGACGCGTGAAACGTGACCCTGAGCGATTTTGCTTTTATCTCAGAATGCGTGAAACGTGACCCTGGGTAGTTTTTTCTCTCTTTTCATGATTTTAGCATGGTTAGAGTATCTTGTGATAATTGTGAGCTTGTTATTGCTTATTGCATTGTTTCGCATTTTCATGGGTTTTCAAAATAATCAGCTTCGCGAAGCGTGTGAGTCCAACTTTCAAAGTATTTTCTTTGTGCATAGCATTTGCATCTTGCCCTTGAACTACGCTGGTTTGATTCCTTGCAAAGAGATACGTATGCAACTTGCGAGCTCAACCAATTTAATTTTTGTCTTGATTGTTTGCCCAAGTCTTACGGCCTTGTCAAAATGGGCCGTCTTCGGGCTTTGACATTCACTCACATCATTTCATGACTACGAGCTCTGTCAAAGAGGGACAACTGTAGACACTCCATTTTTGACCGCCCTTAAGACTTGGGCGCCACTGATTGATCACTCGATGATGAATGCTTGATTTCCTCAACAGGAAACCTCAGTTTTTACCAACAAACCTTGTGCCTTGTTTTGGACCAAAACAGTAGGTTTTCAAGCTTGCTTTTCTAGGGACCTACAGACCCACTAGTGTGACTTGCCGGCCACCGATGTATATTGCCGGCCAATATTAGTGGCCTACCGGCCACTTGTGCAAATCTCCAGATATTTTCTGCTAGCTGTCTCCACAAATGCATGCATCATTCTAGTTGTGTTTGTATAGATATTTCCGAGGGTCTCTCATATATTTCTATATATAGATGACCCCCTCTTTTGTTAGAGGGGTTAGAAAATTTTTTGAATTTAGAAAACTTTGGAGAGCAAAATTTTGGAAACTTACATACAGAAAAATTCTCTCTTTCTCTTACAACTTACATAACCTTAGCCTAAACACTCTAAACCAAACCTAGAAAGTTCCTTGCTGAGGCGATTTGAGCTTGCATTTTAGCTCTTGAGGCACTTGAGAGTGTGAAATAGTGGCTTGGAAACTTAAGGGATCATTCCTCTTCAAGAACAGGAAAAATCCAACATCAGTGGCCGGTAGGCCACCTTTTTTAGACGGCAGGCTACTATTAGTGGCCGGCCAACCACTACTTTTGGGCTGCCAGCTGGCCACTTTTGTCAACCAGGCAGTGTACTATTTCTAGCAGAGCAGAGCAGAGGTTAAGGTGGAAAAGCAATGTAATTTTCTAATTGAGAAACAGAGGCATTCTGGTAGCAAAACGGAGAGCATTTTCGGGTGGAAATCCACATCCATGCATGAACCATCCCTTGATTCTTGGGATCCGTTGGAGTAACGTTGTAATATTAGTATGTTGTACTTAAATAGTGGACTTGTAACTAATTAGTTAATTTAGTTAAAGTAGCTAGTTATGTGTTGTAATCATTTAATTAGCTGGAATAGCTAATTAAAATGTGATGTTGTAATAATTAGCTAGCATAGTTAATTTACTTCACTTAGTTTGTAATAGTTAGTTAAGTAGCTTAGCAATTTATTCGAACCCTCTTGCGCGAGGGCGAACTTGTAACAAGCATGTATGTCTTTCAACCCCACGTCTTTCTCCTTTTTATTTATTTGCTTACAATGGGTAGTTTAGAACATCATGTTTCTTTTAGCATTTCCCATATTTGCATCCACTTGTCTTGCATAAATTGAGGCTCAGTTTATCATTCTAACAAGCATCGTCGTTTAAATACTTCTTTGAAAAAGTGCTTAAACCGCTTGATATCAAGTTGATTCATATGACATATTTATAGCCGAGCCTATTAATTACATATCGCATGTGTTGCATTAGTCATGTTGCATGAGTTAGGAGCATGCATGTTTTCTAATTCTTTTGCTCGTTTTGGCTCGCCTTGGAGTACTAGGTGAGCACTTATTGCTTTAGCATATTTGTATGCGTGTGATTATTGTCATGTCAAGCATGATTACCATGAGGCTAATTGCTTAAATGATAAATTGTTTGAATGCCTGTGGATGAAGGCTAATTGTTTAAATTGGAATAGTTTGATCAAAGTACATATGAGTTCACTTTTTCAAGTAAACACATATTCAAACCATTTTTAACAAACTTGAAATCAAATGTTTCAATTTTTTGCAAATTAGTCTATACTTGTGTGCGTCACATAGTAAAATAGCCTAATAATCAGAACAAGTGCATATAAGGTAAATAAGAATCACTTAATGATTAGTAGAGGCCGATCTTCGATCGGGCTAGTGGGGTGCTCAATTCATGACCTTCCCCTCTTGTACGTAAGTTCCTGAGCTGAGACACTCTTGGTGATGACGGATAAGTGGCTTTTGGCACGAGTCCCGGGTTTCCTAAATTTCCTAAAAACAAAATATTTAGGTAGCGACTCTATATCTGGCAAAGCAGTCCATCTTGGGCATTTTTTATTCAAAATCAATTTTTCAAAAGATTTTCCGAATTTAGACTATTTGATATTTATCTATTTCACATTGCACTTGTGAGATCAGATTCAGAACCACGGAAGTCTGAACTGTGGGGCTAGTCGTCTCCGAAAGGAGCACGAAAAGTCAAGCCATAACAAGGCTGAAGCATTTGAAAACAAACGGCTACCCTAGGAGAATTAGAAACTAATTTTGTAAACGTATTTTGAGATTGTAAGTGATAAATCCCTTATTGTATTTAAGACATGATTTTGTAATTATTATATATCTATACATATCTTTTGGTATTACTTATTTCTTATTTTCTCGTTGACTCATGTAGATCTTGTGTTAATACCTTGTTAAGATCTATCAAAAGGGTAGCTTTGCTATTTAAGGTGGTTGGACTTTGAAGGGAGGCTTTATTGACTCCTTCAACGTTCCTGAGATATTACTTGGTTATTAACCAAAGGACTTATTAGTGAAATTTCTTACTCTTGTAACCTTAGATAAATCCTGTATTTATTTGTTAATATATTCTCTGATGTTCCCAATTTTGGGTGCGTCACAAAGACACAACCCAAACCTTTATAAGAAGCATCACTATATATCACAAATCCTTCCGTACTTGAAGGCAATGTAAGAATTGGTGCCATAGTTAGCCTTGTCTTTAACTCTTAGAATGCAAATTCTCTTTGGTCTGTCCATACAAATGGTTCTCCTTTCTAAGTAAGTTGAGTGAGTGGCACAACTATTCTTGAAAAATCTCGCACAAACCTTCTATAGTAACCTGTCAAACCCATAAAACTTCGCACCTCTGTTACATTAGTCGGGGTAGGCCAATTTACTATTGCCTCAATTTTCTGTGGATCCACAGATATACCATCTCTATTAATAATGTGCCCCAAGAAGGTAATGTCATCTAACCAAAATTCATATTTCTTAATTTTCCCATACAACTATTTTTCTCTAAGTGTTTGAAGAATTATTCTCAAATGTTGTTCATGGTCTTCTTTACTCTTGGAATAAATCAGAATATCATTTATAAACACAACTACAAATTCATCCAAAAATGGTTTGAAAATTCGATTAATTAGGTCCATAAAAGCCGCAGGTGCGTTAGTGACTCCAAATGGCATGACTACGAATTCATAATGTCCATACTTGGTTCAGAAAGCGGTTTTCTCAATGTCCTCGGCTTTAACTTTCAACTGGTGGTTTCCCAATCTCAAATCAATTTTGGAGAAGACTTGAGCTCCCTATAGCTGATCACACAAATCATCAATACGAGGTAAAGGATATTTGTTCTTGATAGTTACCTTGTTAAGTTCCCAGTAATCTATACACAAACGAAGAGTTCCATCTTTCTTTTTTACAAACAAAACCGGTGCACCCCACGGTGATGTGCTAGGATGGATAAACCCCTTATCAAGTAGTTCCTGCAATTGAACCTTTAATTTTTTCATTTCGATGGTTGACATACGATATGGAGCTTTATAAATTGGTTGAGTACCCGATACTACGTCAATCACAAACTCAATCTCTTGATCAATCAAATGTCCTGGAAACTTTTATGGAAACACATTTGGAAAGTCCCTTACTACTAAAATATTGGCTAAGGTAACATTTGTAGTCTGAACACTCAACACACTACATAAATACCTTTGACATCCCTTATTAATAAAGTTACATGCCTTCATTGCAGAAATTAAGTATGGTGGAGGAACTACACCTTTACCCTCAAAATAAAACTCATCTTGACCCGGAGGTTGAAACACAACTCGTTTAGAGATACAATCAATAGTTGCATGATATTTGGATACCCAATCCATATCCCAAATAATATCAAAATGTCTCATTTCAAGAGGTAAAAAATCAACATATAAGGTAGCATTCCCAATCAAAATTTCACATACAGGATAAACAGATAAACCCGACACAAATCCCCTTGATGGCGATGCAACACATAACACATATCTCAAAGATTCCATAGGTCTATTTAGTTTATGAGCAAACATCATAGAAACAAAAGAGTATGTAGAACCCGAGTCTGTCAATACATTGGCATTTTGGCCACAAATAGAAAGTGTACCTGAGAAAACAGCCTCTGTATTTTGAGTATCCCCTGGGACGAGCATAAAAACTCTTCATTGTCTAAGATTTTCCCTTCCTGCACCAAATGTTGTAGCGGTCTTAACCGCTGGAATCAAGCCGGTTGAACTTATAGCACCTCTATTACCTCCCTAATGAGGTTATGTACAATCCCTAACATATGACCTACCTTTCCACACTGATAGCATGCTCCTATAGTCTGATAACACATACCCCGATATTTGTTTCCACATATTATACAAGTAAGCACTGAATTACCAATCTGATTTGAATTACTAGAAACTTCAAATTTTGACTTCTTGTTCGACGATGATTTTGCTCCTTTGTTTGCATTAAAGTTTTATCTCTTGCCTCTTCATTCAAAATTTCGGTTATGAGCGGCCATATTTGACTCTAACATCAAAGCCTTGTCGAGAACATCAACATACTTCGGTAACTTCAGAATGTTGATTCTTTCTTGAATTGAGTCATGAAGTCCTCCTTCAAACTTCCTTATCTTTTTGTAATCTGTGTCTACCATGTGTGGCGTAAAACGTGCTAACTTAGTAAATTATGCTTCATATTCAGCCACTGTCTTATTCTCTTGTCTAAGCCTCTCAAATTCAGACACCTTTCTATCCCAGATACATTGTGGGAAATACTTATCATAAAAGATCTCTAGGAACCGAACCCAACCAATTTCCCCATTGTCATCTCGAATCAACATCCATCATCTTCTTACCACATCCTCTAAAGTGAATGCGGTCAATAGAACCTTCTGTGCTTCAGTACACGGAAATACCTCAAACAGTTTTTCAATCCTAAGAACCCAAGCTTCAGCTTTTAGCGAGTCTACTCCCCCTATAGAACAATGGTGGCTTCATCTTTTTGAATTCCTTGGTGAGTGCAATTGTACAGTCATTAGCTTGGTGATCTTGTACAGGTGGTGGCACACACATTGGAGGTGGGGGTGGCGGTTGTTGTTGTCGTTGTTGCCATTGTTGTTGTTGTCTTAAGGTTCCAGCCATGTCATGTATCATTCTTTCCATCATATTTAGTCATGAGGAGGAAGACTCCTCTAGCTCATTCGCTCTTGTTCTCACCATAATCTATATGAACCTTGTATTATAATAAACACAAATGTATGTATACATATCCATAATTACAAATATTCAATTTATATCATACTTGTGTTTGAATACATCATGAATGCAAATATTAAATCTTTTCCAAACACTTTATTACTCAAATGGACAAGTGCGTAAGGTAATAACTCGTGCTCTAATACCACTCTGTCACGACCCAAACCCGCACTAGAGGTTTAGGTCATGACCAGCCAGTAATCCTAGATTACCTTTAGCCTCAATAACAAAACCAAATCATGTAATTATAAATGGGGCTTAGCGGAAGCAATAACAAAATATAAATAAGTCCATTGAGCGGTGCTTATATGACAAATTCATAAGTAACTTGAACTTTATACATCATCCATAACAACACTTACTGTGAGTTATAAATCAATATGCCGAAGCCAATGGGACTATTAAGGTCAATTCAATGGGACCACAACGGGTCAAACAATAGAACCACAATGGGTAATTCAATGTGGACCACTAGGGTCTAATATCAGAGATATCTATGTTTAAATTAATCCATGGGTCATGGTATTATGTTCCCCAGGCAAGGGCCTCACTAAAGGATGCCACAAATACATTTAACAAAAAGGATCTTCATTCATTTAAACAAAATAAGCTTTCATAAATATCACCATTGAACAATTTCAAAATACATTTTGAACATATCTTTATAGAGATATTACTCGCAGTGGGCTTGTACTGATGTCAAGTTTTGGGTGACCAACCTACACAAAATATAATGATTCTGGTTTAGACCTGACCCATTGGTTGTTTTTGGATCCAAGAAAGCGTGTGTTTAACCGTTGTTCAATACATTTGCATCTTATTGTTTGTTGAGTTTGGCTATTGGGAGTTTTGGTTATGTTTGAACCAAGTTTGGAAGTTAGTTCTTCCAAGAGTTGTTGAACATAAATTTGCCTGTCTACTCGAGCAACCATTCCTACGCTCGAGCGGTCTTTTGTAGAATGTAAAACTTCTGAGAGTTTGATATCTTCGCTTGAGCAGTCCTTCTTGCACTCGAGCAAACTTTTGCAAGGTGAAACTTCTGGGAGGGGGTCATTGTGCGCTCGAGTGGTGGTTTTGGTTGCTTGAGCGGTGTCACTTATTGTGTCTGTTGCTCGAGCAATCATTCCTGCGCTCGAGCAGTCTGTGCGAATATCAGTTCGAGAGGAAGACCCTTTTGATCACTTTTTTATCTCTTTCTCTCTCTAAACATTCCAAAACCCTAGATCTACCTTCTTTCTCTCTAGTTCTTGAGCTTTAGCTCCATATACTCTCAATCCGTGAGTTTCCTCACCCTAGTCCTTTGGGGAAAAATGTTGAGCACGTCAAGGGCTTCGTTTTAATCTGAGCATTTGGTGTTTTTGACTCCGTTAAGTTCTACCCATCTTTCCTTCATGTCTTCTACTTTGAGGTAGGGATTTCTTTGACTTTTTTTACGATTCTTAGCTTAGTTATTTGCCTTTTTAAAAGAGTTATCTATTTGGGAATTTTTGGTAAAACCTAGGGTTTAGTTCGAAATCAAAAGAGGGGTTTTCCAAATTAATTCTTGAAAATGGTTGTGGAATGTGGTTATGGACGAGTTGTGTTGAAATGGTGGAAATATTTTCTTAAAATTTATTTTGTAAGAAAATGGGGTTTTTGCCCTAATTTTGAATATTTGGAATTTGTAAAAAGGAAATAGAAATTGATATTGGATATTGTGAAATTGGAATAATGGTTATATTGATGATGATGAAAGAGTTGGATATGTAGTGTCACTCCCGTTGTAATTAATGAAAATGTATCTGTTGATTTGAAATTATTTATTGTATAAAAATATATGTTTTGGGCTATCAGTGGAGGATAGTCTTAATTGTTATAGACATAGCATGAGGATTAGGTTGAATTGAAACTAATTTCTCATCCATTGTGCATTGTTTATCATTATACATTGAACATTGTAAATGTATTGGTTTTTGAGAAAAAGGGGTGAATACCTTGGTGAATCTGGTTAGGGGGTGTGGTTGTGGTTATAATGTTGGCCTGTGTGTCATTGGTGAAAGTCCAGAAACCCGTGCGATTAGATGCCAATCCTTCCAGTTAGTACCGGTAAAATGGCTTTGGTAGTGCTTATATACCCTACTGGCAGTCATATACCTAGAGATTCCCAGTGTTTTGTATCCACTGTCCTGTTTTCTACATTAAAAGGATTATCTTCATGAATTGGTATATAATCTGGCATTGCATTGTTTTGAGATAGAAAACGAGGAATGTTTGAAAAAAGCATGCATGTTCATTCACTTTATGATTTTGCTAAGATTCATACACTGTGTTAGAGTATTCCTACTGGGCTTTGGCTCACCCTATGTGGAAAACAACTTTCAGGTGCTGATGATATGCCTTCACCAAGGACATAGCTTGGGAGGACTCGGAGTTTAAGGCTTCACTTTTTGTTCCTTGATGTAAATGTTATGTTCAAGCTTCGGGCTTTACTTGTATTGAGTTTAAACTCATTTTGTGTAACCAAACATTGTCTTGGAAAGTTATTAGCCATTACGGCATTTCCTTATTTGATTCTAATTTCCTTTTTACACTTGTATCCATACCATATGCTATAGATTCAAAATCTAGGATTTGTGAATGTATATTGCATATGCCATCTTTTGTAACAATCAAAGATATAATGAATGGAAGTTATGAGGTTGTTGATCTATGGTGACAATGTTATGTAATGGATTAATGTTAATTATTTCGGGGCGTTACACAAAACAATAACAAAGATACAATGAAACATACCATTCAACAATTAATTGATCCAATCCTATTCCAATTTAATTCAATTCCTTAAGTTGGTTTCTAGCTTAATCTTTCTTAAGTGATGCCTAATCAATGCCCAAGAATGTCTAAAAGATCATGAGAATGAAAATATGCACACAAATGTACTTTTTAAATTTCCTGAAAACAGGGTGTTCGCTCGAGCGGTCCTTTGGTTGCTCAAGTGGTGTGGTCAATCTGCAAAAGTACTAGATGGTGGCCAAGTAGGCTTGAGCGGTCACTTCATTCGAGCAATGTGCAAAGAAAAATGGAGTTCGCTCGAGCAGACACTTGGTTGCTCGAGCTGTATGCAATGCTCTACAAAAACATTGGTAGAGAGACAGCCTTTTTTTTTTTTTTAACAAGGAGACGGTTTGTTTATATTTAAATAGGACTCTTGGAAGCAGATATATTGTTTTTGAGTGTTCAACTCCAAAAATAAAGAGATAATTTTTGTATATAGGACTCTTTATGACTTTTGGAAAATAGATTTGAAAGGGTAAAATTCGAATTTAGAAAAAGTAGAAAACATGGCAAGCTCTTCACACTTTTATAATAGTAGTAGTAAGACGACCTCGACGTGCATATCATTATTGCATATAATTTTATTAAGAGAATTTACATGTTTATGTGTTTAATTTTGTGTATATCTGTTTGAGTATGAAATATCTACCAGAATGCTTACTTTGAATCAAAATTGAAGGCCCAAATGAATTCAGAAACAGAAA
>JAXFYN010000942.1:0-29028 GCA_036172215.1 Camellia granthamiana
GGATGGCTTAGAGTTTTCACAACCAATCAACCTGGACAAGTTGAAGAAATACTACCCTTGTGAGGCTCGCTAGGCCGAAAACCCGAAAGGGCGACCTAGGCAAAACTCAGAGCACAAAAAATTTTGAAATTATAAAAACTGAGCTCGCAAGGTTGAAAACCCGCAAAGGGCGGCCTTGGCAAAAGTAAGAGCGTAAACGGAGAGTGAAAATACCCGAGCGAACCTAAGCCTGAACTACGTAAGGCTTGATTCCTATCTTTGGGATACGTAGGCAGCTTCATCCTGAAGTTCAGCCATAAACATTTTCCCCGATCAACTTTGTCCATTTTGATCATCTCAGTCATCCTTGTCCATCAGCATTCATCGTGATCTCCGGTGCAGTGCTTGTCAGACTAGGGGCAACTTTCAGTTGCTGTACAGTGCTGCGGTGCTATGCAGACTAGGGGCAACTTTCCAGTTGTCGGAATCCGGGGTTATGCATCTCAGTGACAGATCTCAGGCGTGTCCAGTTCTGATCCATATCGAAAATA
Source organism: Camellia granthamiana (assembly GCA_036172215.1). Taxonomy (NCBI): domain Eukaryota; kingdom Viridiplantae; phylum Streptophyta; class Magnoliopsida; order Ericales; family Theaceae; genus Camellia; species Camellia granthamiana. The sequence goes on from JAXFYN010000942.1 coordinate 531, forward strand.
GTTTTGAAAAGTTTTAATAAAAGTTGACTTTGTTCAAATTAATCTTTTCACAACTAAGACCATTTTTGGACCAAAGCGGAAAATTTTCAGTACCACAACCTTCAATTTCATTGATTTCAAAACAGAGTTCTCCTGCTTTTGCATACAATTGAAGTTGCTTTTTATTACACTCATAATGAAAACTTGAAAGTACTAATAAAGCAATAAATCTGGGGCATAGTCAAGTCAGGTGTCCCTGCGTCCCCTCCCAGAGCTAGTCGAAGCCTCTGATGCCAAGCTGGGCCCGGTCTGTGCCTCCTCATTGAGCCAATCCCAGCACTCGTCAGACAAAGTGCAGTTGAAAGTAGGGGCAGGGGCCAGGAGTTCTCTAGTCCTCCACGCCGTGGCATATCGGGCAAGTTGTGCGCCTCGGACCGGGAAAGCAGCCAGATACTCAATCCCCTCTGGCAGGCAAGTCTGATCATGACCGAACTGACGCAGAAACCGGAACGGAAAATAGAATACACAGTGGGTCAGACCAATCAACTGAATCCCGACCAGTCGGGACATGCTATAGCTCATCGCCGGGAGATTGAGCCAAGGACAACGCCAAGCAATGCGATCTGCAGACAGATTGCACATCCAGTCGAACCACCACCCCTCGTCCAGGGCATCGACTAAGCGTTGGCGAAAGAAGTAGCCGCGAGCTGAATAGGCTGGACAAGAGTCCACAACCTGCAATTTATCCATCAACCATACCTGGGGAGGGATGAAAAATGAGAGAATAAAGAATAGAGAGATGTACGATGAGAGAAAAGCGAGAAAAGGGTTTTGTGAGAAAAACCGAGCCCAAGGGCTGAGTGATGTGAGCAATATACATATGTGAGGTTAGGTGGGAAACATTACCTGCAGCAGTAGTGGACTCCCTGCAAATCTGGTCGTCTCCCAGCGATAGAAAGCGTCTAAGCCCATCAGCGTCTCGGCCAATGTCATGGCGATACAGCTCTTCCCTTCTCTCAAGCCTTGAGCAACTTCAATCAGACGAATGCTAGATCCACCAAAGCCTGAAGTGAGCAGAAAATGAGATAGCATAGTGTGAAGGGTGGCCGAGTGGAGGGACAGACCGTGAGGAGGGCCGACCGCGAAGGGTGACCGAGTGGAGGGACCGACCGTGAGTAGGGCCGACTGTGAAGGGTGACCGAGTGGAGGGACCAACTGTGAGTGGGGCCGACCGCGAAGGGTGGCCAAGTAGAGGGACCGACCCCGAGGAGGGCCGACCATGAGGGGGGCCGAGCATGAAAGGTGGCCGAGCGTGAAGGGTGGCCGAATGGAGAGGCTGACCGTGACAAGGGCCGACCACGCAGGTGATTGAGTGGCGGTGCACGGGGCTCAAGGGGTGTCAGGGCACGTGGTGATTTGAAGTGGAAGAGACAGGGTGGGGGGAGGGGGCAGTGGATCGTGGGCGTACACGTGGCAGAATCCCATGATAGGAAAGGTTAGGCGTTGAGTAAGAAATGAAACGATAGGTCAATATAGGGTGTTGAAAAGACAGTTTTGGCTGATTTTTGAAAATTTTCAAACTAGAAAAAATTAATTGTGACCCTTGGAATACAGGCAATCCTTGGGCCTTTGGTATTATTCGCTTTACCTACATTTTTGCAAAAAATCAAAACATTCCAAGTATAAACTCCTTCGTTGCTAGCGATACACCCCTGCAACACTTTGTGAATTTTTTTGCGCCCGCATCCGAAGCTATTCGTAGACACACAAGAGAGATGGCCCAAGAGGAAGCAACAAACGCAAGGGTTGATCCACTAGGCGATGACGATGCGGTGGGGTTGGCAGAACAATACCGTACGGAGCGTAAGGAGGGGGAGGGAGTGAGTCAAGCAATGCGGGCTCGCCCCAGGACAATAATCTGGGCCGCGAGGCCTATCAGTCAGGTGGAGCCAGACCACTAGCACACCAAACCGGATAGATTTGTGCTGACAGCAGAGGAGTTGGAGGGAATAAAGAAAAAGTACCAAATACCCTCGAAGATAGGGCTGAGATTGCCCACAACCACGGAAAGGGCATCAGATGTGCGGCCGGGCGAATTTAGCCTCTATGAAGAAGCATTGCGAGGAGGGTTGAGGCTACCCCTCCCTCAGGTTGTGGTGGATGTGTTAAGCAAGCTAGAGGTGGGGGCCAGAGCAACTGATGCCGAATGCTTGGAAGATAGTAATGGCGTGCGCGAGTGCTTGGCCGCAGGTGACCGGAGGGACGGCGATGACAGTAGAGGAGTTCTTCTCCTACTACAAGGCCTTCAGTCAGCAGGAGACCTGGGTGACATTGCAAGCGGTGACGGGGAGAGGTCTAGTGGCAGGTTTTCCATCGTCGGTGAAGGGGTGGAGACTGAGATGGTTCTTTGTGACGGAGAACGGTGGGTCTGGGGCGCGCACCACATGGAAGGTCCTCACCAAATTAGTCGAACCTAAGTTGGGTGGGGAGGCTGAAGACCGAGTGAAGAAGGTGAGGGAATGGAGGAAAGAGAAAGGGCTGAGGTGGGATGAGCTGGTCATGCCTTCGACGTTGTTCATCCTGAAATTGGGGCCGCAATCGTTGGGGGAGGACCCAGCAAGGGAGGAGCTAGAGGCGCAGAGGAAAGCAGAGGAGGAGGAAGAGAGGAGATTGTTCGCCCGAGCGAACAAGTATAAGGAGGCACAACTTGGGCCTGCTCCGAAACCGTTTGCCAGGAAGCGAATTCGACCGCGCCCCAAGCTACTGGGGGAGAAGGATCTGGGGGGCTTTGAGCCACGACCGCCGCCAGTGGATCTTCTGAAGGAGATGAGCAAAAAGGAGATTGAGATTTTGAAGAAGAAAAAGAGGGTGAGGGAGGGCGCGAAGGAGCCCGCCGTGAAGAGGAGGAAGGAGGTGACGGCGGAGAAGACCCCCGAAGTGGGGTTGGGGGAAGCAAGGGGGATGGAGAGTGGGGCGACTGCTCAAGGGGCCCAAAGAGGAGAAGAGCCCATGAGTGCCATGGGCCCCAAGATGCAAGTAGAGAGTGGGTCAACTGGCCCTGAGGAGGGGGTGGAGCAACAGCCCAAGGGGGTTCCTGCGCCCCAAGGAGAGGGGGTCAGGCTGAAGACTGCCATTTACGATGCGCCAGCAGTGTCTGGATGACTGGAAGGAGAAAGAGGCCCAGCCAGGACAGCTGCAGATCGCCTTTTGGGGGTGGTGGAAAAAGCGGCCGTGCGCTCGGTGGCTAGTTTTACTGAGGCTAAGCTACTAAGGGGTCTGTGTTCCACCCAAATAGAGGCCACTGCCTTAGCAGGAGCCCTATTGAGAAAGGCGGCAGCTGCCAAAGGTGAAGTGGGGCCACTGAAGGTAAAGTTAGAGGATGAGAAGGCCCAACATGAAAGTTTGAAGAGAGAAACTGCTGGATGGAAGAAGATCGCGCGAAGTGTGTGCGTTAGGGGGTTGGAAGAGGCCCAGAAGGCCAAGAAGATGCAAATGTTGGCGATGGTGTAGGGCTATTCAGCCGACCGAGGCAATGCTGAGCTGCTCGCGACCAGGTTGGAGCTGGAGACAGAACGCTGCAAGGTGGTGTCACTCGAGTTCCAGCTGGTTGGCGAGTAGAAGAAGCTGGAAGAGGCCCAGAGAGCCTGCACTGTCGCCAACGATCGATTTGAAGAGGCTATGACTAATAATAAAGATCTGCGCGCTCAGTGGGTCAAAGAAAAGGAAGAAGCAGACCTAAAGATCGCTGAGTTGGAGTGGGATCTGGCAGACGAGCGCGCCAAGGCAGCGGCGGAGAAGGCAGGGCTGGAGAAGGAGTTGGAGGAAGAGAATACCAAGTCAGCCTCTGAGAGGGCAGCATATCCCGACTTGTGTGTCGCAGCAGTAGAGTAGTTCAAGGGGTCTGCTGACTTCCAGATGGCGATCGATGCTGCGATCGCCAGTAACTTGGCAAGGGAGGCGTCTAGGAGGGCTGGCCCGTCGGGAGCGACTGCTGAGAGCAGCAGTGAAGAAGAAGTAATCCAGAGCTTCCAGCGGTCGGACTTCTACAAACACGAGATGGCTGAGTTCTGGGACAACGGCTGAAAGATGTTTAAGCGTAAAGCAGAAGAGCTGTTCCCAGACTTGGACTTCAGCAGTGTGAAGATTGATGAAGACGACGTGGCCCAGACCCCCTTAGACGAGGGTGTTGAAGAAGAAGACCTCGCCTCAAGTGAAGAGGAATGATTGGTGTGAACAAAATTTGTACTTAGAGTTTTGGTTGGTTTTTTTTTTTTTTTTTTTTTTTTTTTTGGAATTGCTGTAATGAACTCATGTACAAGTTGTGAATGAATAGAATTATGAGCTATGTTTGTGTGTTTATGTTATTGTCTTTATTATTTGAGGATCTACAAAGAATGAAAGTGGTGGTCTACATAGGGCTTGTGTATAAGTCACTGCGAAGTTTAAAATGTAAGAAAACCTCAATGCAGAGTGAAGTTTAAAATTTAAGAAAACCTCAATGCAGAGTGAAGTTTAAAATGTAAGGAAACCTCAACGTAGAGTGAAATTTAAAATGTAAGGAAACCTCAACGCAAAGTGAAGTTTAAAATGTAAGGAAACCTCAACGCAGAGTAAAGTTTAACATGTAAGAAAACCTCAATGCAGAGTGAAGTTTAAAATGCAAGAAAACCTCATTGTAGAGTGAAGTTTAAAATGTAAGAAAACCTCAATGCAGAGTGAAGTTTAAAATGTAAGAATGTTAAAAACGTGAAGTTACGAATCACAACCCAGCAAGGAGCCAGTCTGACTTGGGAAACGTTAAACTGGAATTTGACTAAGTATGGCAACTATGCCACAATCATGAAGTTGCAAGAATGGCCTTGGCCGAGCGCTTCAATCGTGCTCAGTTCGGGTTGGGCCATGATTAACTCGGTCGGGCTGTCTCTTCAAGTAACTCAGTCTGGCTGAGCTTTTCATGCTCAGTCTGGATGAGGCTTGTCGTGCTCAGTCTAGCTGAGGCTTTAAGAGACTCAGTCTGACTGAGCTCTTCATGCTCAGTTTGGCTGAGGCTTGTCATGCTCAGTCTGGCTGAGGTTTTTCATGTTCAGTCTGGCTGAGACTTGTCATGCTCAGTCTGGCTGAGGCTTTTCATGCTCAGTCTGGCTGAGGCTTTTCATGCTCAGTTTGGCTAAGGCTTGCCATGCTCAGTTGGCTTGTCATGCTCAATCTAGCTGAGGCTTTTCATGCTCAGTTTGGCTGAGGCTTGTCATGCTCAGTCTGGCTGAGGCTTTTCATGCTCAGTCTGGCTGAGGCTTGCAGTTGAGTGCTGCAATAAGGACGTTATTGAGGTACCACACAGATAATTGAGATATAAGATTGTTGTCATGTAAAGTGTAACCCATTGGATCATAAATTTACATCATGTGAGAGAAGAAGAAAAACATTCAAGTGTGTAGATTGTCAAAAAGAAAATACAATAACTGATCAATAACAGACATAGGAATTTATTGAAAATAACGCTTCAAGTGTTCGGCATTCCACGGATGGGGGAGGTCTCGACCTTCCATATCCTGAAGTCAGTAAGTACCCGGACGAGGTCTGGCTTTCACAACGTAAGGTCCTTCCCACTTGGCTGCCAGTTTACCCTCAGTCGAATTTTTGGTGGCAAGAGTTGCTTCTCGCAAAACAAGGTCCCCCATTGTGAATTTCCTCGGTCGAACTTTGCGGTTGTAGTGTGTTCTCATTTTCTGTTGGTATGAGGCCGTCTGACTGCAGTGGTTTCTCGGAGCTCTTCGATTAGGTCTAGGTCTGCCCGACGCAGCTCTTCAGTTAGTTCTGGATTCGGATGTAGAACCCTTGGGGTAGGAAGACTGATTTCCACTGGGATGACTACCTTAGCGCCGTATGTTAAGCAAAAGGGGGTCTCCCCAGTGGGAGTTCGAGCGGTAGTGCGGTAGGCCCAGAGTACATTCGGTAATTCCTCAACCCAGGGTCCCTTAGCAGCTTCCAGCTTAGTTTTAATGATCTTGAGAATAGAACGGTTGGTAACCTTAACTTGTCCATTGGCTTGGGGATGACCTGGGGAAGAGAAACATGGCTGGATTTGAAGGTCTGCACAGAATTTCCTGAACTTAGTGTTGTCGAACTGTTTGCCGTTGTCGGAGACGATGGCTTGAGAGATGCCAAATCTGCATACGATCGACTGCCAGATGAATCTGGTTGTGTTCCGCTCGGTAATTGTGGCAAGGGTTTTTGCCTCCGCCCATTTAGTGAAGTAATCAATGGCGACAATGGCGAATTTGGTTTGGCCTCGGCCAGTGGGCAATGGGCCAACTAGGTCAATACCCCATTTGGCGAATGGGTAGGGACTGCAAAGTGTGATCAATTCTGTAGGAGAAGCATGGGGGATGTTGGCAAAACGCTGGCATTTATCACATTTGAGCACGAAGTCTGTCGCATCCTGATTGAGAGTAGGCCAGAAATAACCAATGCGAAGTATTTTGTGGGCTAGGGACCGGGCGCCCGAATGATTACCACAGATACCCTCATGTATTTCCCTAATCACGTAGGTTGCTTGAGCAGGATTGAGGCACCTAAGGTATGGGTGTGAAAAACCACGTTTGTACAATAGGCCGTTGACAAGAAGGTAGTTGGACGACCGGGCCCTGACTTTGGCGGCCTGTTGTTTGTCGGGCGGCAGTTCCCCCATTGTCAGAAATAGAAAGATGTCAGTCGCCTAAGGGATAGGTTCGTTTTGGAGGAAGTAGACTTGCTGCTGGTTTGGGGAAATGGCAGGGTGGGCCAGGTACTCGAGGCGGACACCGTGGCTGAGGTCTGACTGGTCTGCCGAAGTCAACTGAGACATTTCATCTGCCTTGGAGTTTCCGCCCGAGGGATGTGCTTGATGTGGAAATTATTGAAGAGGCGAGCAAGAGGGAGTGCAATATCCCTATAAGCCCGCATTGAGTCTTCCTTGGCATCGAATTCCCTCGTGATTTGTCTGACAATGAGCTGGGAATCGCTGAACACTTGGATATGGCTGACACCAATGTCTCTGGCAAGACGAAGACCTGCAATCAATGCCTCGTATTCAGCCTCATTATTGCTTGCATCAAATAGGAACTGGAGAGCACACTTGAAATAACCACTCTCGGAGGCGGTGAGGATGAGACCAGCCCCACTGCCTCCTTTGCGGGATGATCCGTCGACGTTGAGAGTCCAAGAGTGGGGGTCTTCTGGCTCGATAGGGGGTGGCGGGGGCAGAGGAGCTACGGTTGGAGTGGGATTAGTGAATTCCAGGATGAAATCGGCAACAGCCTGCCCTTTAATTGTTGTTCGAGGCTGGTAGTGTAATAACCCCGACCTCCGATTAATGCTAAACCATGCTTATTTATGCCTAACAGTAATTTAGAAGGAATCCGAAATTTAATTGCATATGTATTGCATTATCTTTGTGTTTTTATCTATTTGCCATAAAATAATATGTTCATGTTTTGACTTTGAACTGCGAATTGAAAGCCTTATCGGCGCCCGAGTCCGAAATTGATTAGTGTTTTAGACTAGTTAGAATATATGTGATTTTATAGTATGTTTAATTAGAATTTGATTTGGTATGATTAAATTAGAATAAATAGGGTTAAATTACATTAGATGGCTTATTTACCAAAATGCCATTAGGTGGACTTTGCTAGACCAATTGTTTAGTCTTGATTTACACTTGTTGGCATCATTTTCATCCATCCTCCTAGACTAACCCGTGAGAAAGAGGGAGAGTGAGAGAAACTTGGTTTCATCAAGAATTTGGCTTGGAAATTTGAGGATTTGTAGAAGAACTACACAATTGAGCTAGCACACCTTGAACTCAAGACCTAAGGTAGGAGAATCATCTTCTTGATTGTGAATTTAAGATTAATTCATGGATAGTTCATGAGACATTAGTGATTTAAGTCATGAATTGGTTGAAAATGTTGAATTGAGGCTTAAATCATGCATGCATGTTCATATTTTAGCATTTTGAAGTGTCTTCATGGAAGTTCTTACATACAAGCCCATATTCTAGCCTTAGTCCACGAATTCATCATGATTTTGAACTCAATCTTACATTTGGTCATGTTTTAGAGCATTGGATTTAAAATGAACACTTGCATGTTAAACTCTTGTTTTGTTCTTGAAGTTCTACTTGTAATTGTGTTCAATTGACTCACCCTTGGGCTTTGATTTTACCAATTGATCTTTGAAACATCTTATACTATGAGTTTACAAGTGTTTTCCAGAAAATGGGCCAAAGGGTTGAGATTTGAGGTGTTGAATGCTTGGTTTGAGCTTGGGAGGCAAATCTGTAAATTTAGAATTTGGCTTCCTCGCTCGAGCGAAGGATTCCACGCTCGAGCGACCATCGTTTCTTCAGAGCTCCGCTCGAGCGAAGGAATGGTGGCTCGAGCGTAAATTGCAAGCTCTCAGGTTTTGGTGCATGCAGACGCACGCTCGAGCGACGAGACCTACGCTCGAGCGAAAAGCTGTGTTTCAAGCTCGAGCGAGCATCGAGCGTAAAATTTCAACAACCAGTACTTTTGCATTTTTACAAACCGCTTGAGCGAAGGAGTCTACGCTCGAGCGACCCCTCTGTTTTGACAAGCTCGCTCGAGCGAAGGAAGCCACACTCGAGCGAGACCTCTTGTCACGACCCAAACCCGCCCCTATAGGTTTAGCGACGTAACCGGCCAGTAATCCGTGGATTACCTACGGCCTCTGAAGTCATTAACAAATGTTAAGGGGCTGCGGAGGCAATAATATAAAATAAACAAGGTCCAATGAGCTGTGATGACATACATGGGACAGAAAATTTAAAACTTATTTATATACATAAACATGCTAGTCAGATACACCCATATGTACAAAATATTTACATCAAGTACTCCCAAGATCCGACATTACAAAAACACAACCATCGACTAGCATGGAGTGCAAAACTGCCCAAACATCAGGCTTCGAGCGGAACCTCCTCGGGAGGCGCAACAGGTGGCTTGACCAAACAAAACGAAACAGAGGGCCATCAACTCTGGCCAGGGTCTTGTGCCGGCTCACCTACATATATATAATAAACTGTGAGCGGAAACCCAGTGAACAATAACAGAGTAAAGATTTTAATGAATGATGTCCATTACAGTGTTAGAAATCAAAGTTCATATCAGAAACACAATCTTATCAGAAATAGAGTCTTATGCATTTTCAGCGTTCGAATCAGAAACAGATACAGATACATACTTGTTTTCATATTCATACTCAGATTTTGCATAAGATCATATGTGGTACACCCATTAGCTAACAGATCAGATTGGTCTAGAGACCACAGACAGAGTTGGTACCAACGACCAGGAGGGTCCATATCTTGCGCGCAAGTAGCCATGGTATTATTTCCTCCAAGAAAGGGCCAGATACAGATAACCACGGTATTGTTTCCCCCGGGCAAGGGCCAGATCCACGGTATTATATCCCCCGGGTAAGGGCCAGATCCACGGTATTATATCCCCCGGGTAAGCGCCAGATACTAAGGGTGCCACAATTACTTTTCAAAAAACTGGACATTCATTCATTCATTTCCAACATATCATAGCTTTTCAAGAATCAATCATTTCGTATCATAGTATATTGAAAATACATAACATTGAACATGACTTTACAAAGTTATTACTCACAGTGGGCGTTGATACAAGTAGGCGAAGTCAAGAGGGTCAAACGGATTGCGACACGTGACCTACATAACACATTACGGATACACACTTGAAATACGCATTTCTAAATGTACAAAACTCACACCAATGACTCCAAGGGTGTACCTAACCTCTTATCCTTATTAAGGAGCCTTAAACATGGCCTAGGAATGCCTAGGATGGAATGTGGATGCAAAAATGCCTTAGAAAATGTTTTTCAAAAGTTGCTGAAAACAGGGGTCTCGCTCGAGCGAGCCTTCCTTCGCTCGAGCGAGCTTTCAAAATCAAAGGCTTCGCTCGAGCAAGACTTTCTCTGCTCGAGCGGTCTGATGAAACAGTAAAAATACTGGATGCTGTGATTTTACGCGCGATGGTCGCTCGATGCTCGCTCGAGCGGGCTTGCAAAATAAAAGGGCTCGCTCGAGCGAGGAATCCTTCACTCGAGCGAGGAAGCCAAATCTGAATTTCCAGATTTGTCTCCCAAGTTCGAACCAAGCATTCTACAACCCAAAACTCAACCTCTTGGGCCCAAATTCTGGAAAAACACTTTAAACTCATAGTATATCAAGTTTCAAAAGCTAATTTGTAAATTCAAGGGCCAAGAGTGAGTCAATTTGAGCACCATTTCCATAAATCCTCAAGAACAATGTTTAAACACACATGCATGAGTTTAATTTCATTCCAAAGCTCCAAACAATGATCAAATGGCCAATTTGGTGGAAAAACATGATGAATACATGGATAATTCTTAGGAAATGAACATGCATGCAAATCTTCATGAAGAACAACCTCAAAATCTAAGAACAAGTGCATGCATGTATGAGCTAAGTTCGAATTCAACATGTATGAGTTAATTTTAGACTCTAATCTCCAATTGGCCAAGAAACATGCAAAAGCTAGGTCAATTACATAAATGAGAGGATGAATTCCTACCTTAGACCTTCAATTCCAAGCCTAGGGGCTTAATTCTTCAAAGTTGCCTACAATTTCCTCCAATTCCAAGCTAGAACTTGTTGCACTCAAGTTTTCTTCACTCTCATTTGTCTCTCCCACGTTGGTCTCTCAAGAGAATGAAAGCAAAATGTTCCAAGACTAAGTCTCCCAATTGTCTAAGTTAGTGGCCTTCAATGGCGTATTCGTAAATAAGCTAGGTTTATTATTAAAATGTTATCTAATCAGATTTAAACATTCCAAATCGAATTTTAATTGAACCCACCATAAAATCACATAAAAATCTAACTAGTCCAAAGCGCTAATCAATTTCGGAATCGGGCGCCGATAAGGCTTCCAATTTGCAGTTTAAAGTTTAAAACACGAACAGATACTCCGACACCGAACAGATAAAAACACATAAGTTATGCAATGCACATGCAAATAAATTCCAGATTTTTCCCTTAATTACTATTAGACATAATTAAGTCCCAATTAGCGTTAATCAGGGTCGGGGTTATTACAGTCTTCCCCCCTTAAGAGAGTTTGGTCCCCAAACTCAAGTTACCTTCATTCGAAGCCAATGTCGGGTCTAGAGGAAACAAATCCGGATACCTCTTCTTCATGTCTTCCTCGGTTTCCCAAGTTGCATAGGTTCCCCCGTGGTTCTGCCAATCAACTTTCACCAACGGTATTTCTTTGTTTCTCAACCTTTTAATCCTTCGATTCACAATCTGAATAGGCCTCTCTTCATAGGTGTAGTCATCTTTCAAAAGTACATGCGTCGGCTCGATGACATGGAGTGGATCTCGCAGATATTCCCGAAGCATCAATACATGAAAGACATTATGCATATGTTCCATCATCGGCGGTAAGGCTACTCGGTAGGACACCGGGTTGATCTTTTCAAGAACTTCGTAAGGTCCAACATACCTTGGAGCCAATTTTCCTTTAACACCAAATCGGGTTTGACCCTTCATCGGGGTCACTTTAATGAACACATGATCCCCCACTTCATATTCCCTTTCTCTTCTTCGAACATCGGCATAACTCTTTTGCCTGCTCTGTGCAGTTTTCAAACGTTGATGTATCAGTTTCACTTTCTCAGTTGTTTCTTGCACAAATTCTGGTCCCAACAAAGGTCTGTCACCGACTTCAGCCCAACATATTGGAGATCGACACTTTCTTCCATACAAAGCTTCGTAAGGAGCCATCCCAATACTTGAGTGATAACTGTTGTTGTACACAAACTCAGCTAATGACAAGTAGGTTTCCCAATTTCCCTGGAAATCTAACACACACATTCTGAGCATATCCTCCAGAGTTTGGTTAGTTCGTTCAGTTTGGCCATCAGTTTGTGGGTGGTAAGCACTGCTCAGTCTCAATTCTGTTCCCAAAGCCTGTTGCAAACTTTGCCAAAATCTTGACACAAACTTCGAGTCCCTGTCAGACACAATAGACACTGGCACTCCATGCAGTCTCACAATTTCAGTCATGTAGATGTTGGCCAATTTATCAGCATTATAAATGGTTTTTGACAGGCAGAAAATGTGCAGTTTTAGTTAAACGATCAACTATAACCCAGATAGAGTCCATACCTCGAGAAGAACGAGGCAAACCCACAATGAAGTCCATGGTGACGTGCTCCATTTCCATTCTGGTATTGGGAGTGGTTGTAACAAACCGGCAGGTCGTTGATGTTCCGCTTTAACTTGTTGGCAATGTAGACATCTAGCCACAAAGTCTGCAATACTCCTCTTCATTCCAGGCCACCAAAAATTCTGTTTCAAATTGTGGTACATCTTTGTGTTCCCCGGATGCATAGCAAATTTACTACCGTGAGCTTCAGTCATAACACGTTTCCTCAAGTCACCGCAATCAGGCACACAAAGACGGTTCTGAAATTTCAACACACCATTCTCCAACACAAATTCGGGCCTCGGTTTCGAATCAAACTCCTCTATAATCTTCTTCAAGTGTTCATCTTCACATTGTTTCTGTTTAATCTCATCAAGAATAGTAGGTTGGGCAGAGATCGCAAAGGTCAGTCCATCTTGTTCTAAGTCAGTTGACAAATCTTTTCGGTTGGATAACAAACATGACACAGTTGCACCGGATTTTCGGCTCAAGGCATCTGCTACAGTATTAGCCTTTCCCGGGTGATACAAGATTTGCAGGTCATAATCTTTGATTAGTTCCAACCAACGCCTCTGTCTCATATTCAATTCCTTTTGAGTGAAGAAATACTTCAAGCTTTTATGGTCAGTGTACACTTCGCAAGTCACCCCATACAAGTAATGACACCATATTTTCAAAGCAAACACCACGGCTGCCAATTCGAGATCATGTGTTGGGTAATTCTTTTCATGAGGTCGGAGTTGTCTAGAAGCATAGGCTATCACCTTCCCATTTTGCATTAGTACACACCCTAAGCCTTTATGAGAAGCATCACTGTACACTTGAAACCCATCAGTACCATTTGGCAAAGTCAAAATTGGTGCAGTCACTAACCTGGTTTTTAACTCTTGGAAAGCTGCCTCTCTTTGATCATTCCAGTCAAATGGCACGTTTTTTTGAGTTAACTGAGTCAATGGCAAAGCAAGCTTTCAGAAGTCTTTCACAAATCTCCGGTAGTAGCCTGCTAGTCCCAAAAAGCTTCGTACTTCCGTCACATTTGTAGGTCTCGGCCAGTCCACAACAGCCTCAATTTTCTGAGGGTCCACAGAAACACCATTTTTGTCAATCACATGGCCCAGAAATGCCACACTGTCAAGCCAAAACTCGCACTTAGACAATTTAGCATACAACTTCTTTTCTCTCAAAATCTGCAAGGCGGTTCTCAAATGATTCTCATGTTCTTCCCTGTCATTAGAATATATCAGAATATCATCAATAAATACAACAATAAAATCATCCAGGTACGATTTAAACACTCTATTCATAAGATCCATGAAAGCAGCAGGTGCATTTGTCATCCCAAACGGCATTACCAAAAATTCATAATGTCCATATCTAGTTCGGGAATGCAGTTTTCTCAATGTCTTCGGCTCTAACCTTTAACTGATGATACCCAGACCTGAGGTCAATTTTAGAAAACACTTGGGCACCCTGAAGTTGGTCAAACAAGTCATCTATTCGGGGCAAGGGATATTTGTTTTTGATAGTCACTTTGTTCAATTCCCGGTAATCTATGCACAATCTCAAAGACCCATCCTTCTTTTTAACAAATAACATTGGAGCACCCCAAGGTGAAGTACTCGGTCGGATAAAATTCTTGTCTAACAATTCCTGAAGTTGGGTTTTCAATTCTTTCAATTCAGAGATAGACATTCTATAGGGAGTCTTGGAAATAGGTTGTGTCCCCGGAAACACCTCAACGGTAAATTCAATCTCTCTATCCACCAAGTCCCCCGGTAAATCAATTGGAAAACACATCAGGAAAGTCACAAACAACCGGGATTGTTTCTACAATAGGACTGTCAGATGATGTAGTCAATATGCAACACAGATAACCCCTACAACCCTTCCTAAGTAGTTTTACAGCTTTCATAGCCGAAATTAAGTACGGGGGAGGAACTACCCCATTCCCTCTAAAGGTAAATTCAGGCATACCCGGCGGTCTAAACACCACAGTTTTGTTCACACAATCAATAGTAGCACAGTATTTAGTCAACCAATCCATCCCCAAAATACAATCAAAATGATGAATGTCCAAAGGCAATAAATCCACATACAATGTCATATCACCCACCACAACATCACATGCTGGATAAACATGAGTACACCTCATAGAATCCCCAGAAGGTGTAGATACAGATAATACACATGTCATATGTTCTAATGGCCTAGTCAATTTTTGAGAAAAGGCGTGCGACACAAAGGAATGCGTAGAACCAGAATCTATCAACACATATGCATATTGAGAACATACAGAGAGTGTACCTGACACCACAGTATAGGTGTTCGGTACGTCACCAGACACTAAAGCAAACACTCGGCCTTGTCTTAACGGTTCCTTTCCTGCATTGGCTTTGACGTTGGTTTTGGCCACAGAAGCGGATCCCGCTGAACTTGCCGTAGGTCGGTTAGTAGTCTCAGCTCTAAGCGGACAATTTCTCACCATATGGCCTTTCTGGCCGCAATTGAAACATGCCCCCGATGTTCGGTAACAATGACCTCCGTGCTTATTCCCACAATTGGGACAATTTGGCGTAGAGTCATTACCTTGGCTTGAGTTACTGTAAGACCCTGTGTTATGCTTCTTATTCCCAGAAAATGAACGGCCCTTTTTAAAGCTATTCCCGGATCTTTTCCCTGTCCACTCAGTCCATGGAGCGGAAATTTGTTTCTTTCCTGCTAGAATGGATTCTGCCATTAATGCCCTGTCCAAAACGCTCACATATGTGGGTAGATTCAGAACTCCCACCCTATCCAGTATGTCCAGAAACTTGCGGGCCTTTTTGTCGTCTGTGTCCACCATATGTGAAGCAAACCTGGCTAGCTCAGTGAACTTGGCCTCATACTGGGCTACAGACATCTTGCCCTGTTTAAGTTCCTAAAATTCTGAGACTTTCCGGTTTCGAAAGCACTGGGGAAAATACTTGTCATAGAAGATTGCATTAAACTGAGTCCATGTCATATTTTCGTGACCATTTCGAATCAGTAACCACCACCTTCGGGCTTCATCTTTCAGGGTATAGGTGGCTAGAAGGACTTTTTGGGTTTCTGAACACGGAAACACCTCATACAATTTCTCCATTTCCAGTAACCAAGTTTCTGCCTTCAATGGCTCAATCCCCCCATAGAAGGTCGGCGGTTTCATCTTCATGAATTTCTGTGTCAAGTTAATGATTTCACTGTTATCGGCTTCAGCCTGTACTGGCGGAGGTGGAGGGGGTAAGGGTTGTTGTCTCTGTTGCTGGATTACCACTTCGGTCAAGGCTGCCAACATTTGTTCCATTCTATCCATTCGGGCATCAGAAGACCCTGCTGTATCATCATTCCTTGCATTGTCCATGGCTATAAGTAAACAAGACTTTACATATTCAAATGTACATTCAGTTTCAATATTCAGTTGCATTACCACACACTCACACATGCAAATGGAATGCCCCTAATTCTTACTAGGACATCCTAAGCTCATAAGGACCTGTGGGCGGTGCGGCTGGGCGTGCGGTATAACTCGTGCTCTGATACCACTCTGTCACGACCCAAACGCGCCCCTATAGGTTTAGCGACGTAACCGGCCAGTAATCCGTGGATTACCTACGGCCTCTGAAGTCATTAACAAATGTTAAGGGGCTGCGGAGGCAATAATATAAAATAAACAAGGTCCAATGAGCTGTGATGACATACATGGGACAGAAAATTTAAAACTTATTTATATACATAAACATGCTAGTCAGATACACCCATATGTACAAAATATTTACATCAAGTACTCCCAAGATCCGACATTACAAAAACACAACCATCGACTAGCATGGAGTGCAAAACTGCCCAAACATCAGGCTTCGAGCGGAACCTCCTCGGGAGGCGCAACAGGTGGCTTGACCAAACAAAACGAAACAGAGGGCCATCAACTCTGGCCAGGGTCTTGTGCCGGCTCACCTACATATATATAATAAACTGTGAGCGGAAACCCAGTGAACAATAACAGAGTAAAGATTTTAATGAATGATGTCCATTACAGTGTTAGAAATCAAAGTTCATATCAGAAACACAATCTTATCAGAAATAGAGTCTTATGCATTTTCAGCGTTCGAATCAGAAACAGATACAGATACATACTTGTTTTCATATTCATACTCAGATTTTGCATAAGATCATATGTGGTACACCCATTAGCTAACAGATCAGATTGGTCTAGAGACCACAGACAGAGTTGGTACCAACGACCAGGAGGGTCCATATCTTGCGCGCAAGTAGCCATGGTATTATTTCCCCCAAGCAAGGGCCAGATACAGATAACCACGGTATTGTTTCCCCCGGGCAAGGGCCAGATGCACGGTATTATATCCCCCGGGTAAGGGCCAGATCCACGGTATTATATCCCCCGGGTAAGGGCCAGATACTAAGGGTGCCACAATTACTTTTCAGAAAACTGGACATTCATTCATTTATTTCCAACATATCATAACTTTTCAAGAATCAATCATTTCGTATCATAGTATACTGAAAATACATAACATTGAACATGACTTTACAAAGTTATTACTCACAGTGGGCGTTGATACAAGTAGGCGAAGTCAAGAGGGTCAAACGGATTGCGACACGTGACCTATATAACACATTACGGATACACACTTGAAATACGCATTTCTAAATGTACAAAACTCACACCAATGACTCCAAGGGTGTACCTAACCTCTTATCCTTATTAAGGAGCCTTAAACATGGCCTAGGAATGCGTAGGATGGAATGTGGATGCAAAAATGCCTTAGAAAATGTTTTTCAAAAGTTGCTGAAAACAGGGGTCTCGCTCGAGCGAGCCTTCCTTCGCTCGAGCGAGCTTTCAAAATCAAAGGCTTCACTCGAGCGAGACTTCCTCCACTCGAGCGGTCTGATGAAACAGTAAAAATACTGGATGCTGTGATTTTACGCGTGATGGTCGCTCGATGCTCGCTCGAGCGAGCTTGCAAAATAAAAGGGCTCGCTCGAAATCCTTCGCTCGAGCGAGGAAGCCAAATCTGGAATTTCCAGATTTGTCTCCCAAGTTCGAACCAAGCATTCTACAACCCAAAACTCAACTTCTTGGGCCCAAATTCTAGAAAAACACTTTAAACTCATAGTATATCAAGTTTCAAAAGCTAATTTGTAAATTCAAGGGCCAAGAGTGAGTCAATTTGAGCACCATTTCCATAAATCCTCAAGAACAA
This sequence comes from Camellia granthamiana, assembly GCA_036172215.1. Taxonomy (NCBI): domain Eukaryota; kingdom Viridiplantae; phylum Streptophyta; class Magnoliopsida; order Ericales; family Theaceae; genus Camellia; species Camellia granthamiana. The sequence goes on from JAXFYN010000942.1 coordinate 18,007, forward strand.
TGTTTAAACACACATGCATGAGTTTAATTTCATTCCAAAGCTCCAAACAATGATCAAATGGCCAATTTGGTGGAAAAACATGATGAATACATGGATAATTCTTAGGAAATGAACATGCATGCAAATCTTCATGAAGAACAACCTCAAAATCTAAGAACAAGTGCATGCATGTATGAGCTAAGTTCGAATTCAACATGTATGAGTTAATTTTAGACTCTAATCTCCAATTGGCCAAGAAACATGCAAAAGCTAGGTCAATTACATAAATGAAAGGATGAATTCCTACCTTAGACCTTCAATTCCAAGCCTAGGGGCTTAATTCTTCAAAGTTGCCTACAATTTCCTCCAATTCCAAGCTAGAACTTGTTGAACTCAAGTTTTCTTCACTCTCATTTGTCTCTCCCACGTTGGTCTCTCAAGAGAATGAAAGCAAAATGTTCCAAGACTAAGTCTCCCAATTGTCTAAGTTAGTGGCCTTCAATGGCGTATTCGTAAATAAGCTAGGTTTATTATTAAAATGTTATCTAATCAGATTTAAACATTCCAAATCGAATTTTAATTGAACCCACCATAAAATCACATAAAATCTAACTAGTCCAAAGCGCTAATCAATTTCGGAATCGGGCGCCGATAAGGCTTCCAATTTGCAGTTTAAAGTTTAAAACACGAACAGATACTCCGACACCGAACAGATAAAAACACATAAGTTATGTAATGCACATGCAAATAAATTCCAGATTTTTCCCTTAATTACTATTAGACATAATTAAGTCCCAATTAGCGTTAATCAGGGTCGGGGTTATTACACCTCTGTTTTCAGCAAGTTTTGAAAAATATTTTCCAAGGTATCTTTGCATCCTCATTCCATCCTAGGCATTCCTAGGCTATGTTTAAGACTCTATAGTGAGGCTTTAAAGTTAGAAACACACTAAGAACCAACGACGTAAGTTTTGTGCAATGTGTGTCCGTTATGTGTTATGTAGGTCACGTGCCGCGTATCGTGTGATCAATCTGCTCCGTCTGTCTGTTTCAAGGCCAACTGTGAGTAATAACTTAGTAAAGTTATGTTCAAACTGTATGAACTTTCTGTGTGGTAAAACAAGTTCTGTTTTCTGAAATGATATGTTCTGTACAATGAATAATTGTTCAATTTCTGATATGTATTCGTGACATCCTTAGTATCATGTGATATCTGTTAGCTGTTACCCGGTATCGGAGGTTCCTTTATGGAACTTATTTCTTTCTGCACTCTGTTACCCGTACCGGAGGCCCTATCACGGGGGCTCAACTTCTGTTCTGTTACCCGGATCTGGAGGTTCCTTTATGGAACTGGTTATTCGTAACCTCACGTGTATACGTTCTGTTCTGTTCTGTTCTGTTAATGCTAATGGATGTATCACGTAAACTTAATCATGACTTATGATTTCTGTCTGTATATGATCTGGACAAATGACGCATTTGATACAAATCTAAATTATGATTTCTGAATCTGTACGAACTCATTCATTGAAACCCTTTACTCTGTTAGTATTCACTAGGTTTTCGCTCACAGTTTATATTATGTATGTAGGTGAGTCGGCACATGACCAGGGCCAGAGTTGATGGCCTTCTGTTTTGCTTTTGTCAACCAACTGTTGTGCCTCCCGAGGAGGTTCCGAACGAAGCCTAATGCCATGGCTGTTTTTTTTTTGTATTCATGCTAGTCTTTGTGTATGCTCTGTAAAGTCAGGTCTTGGGAAGTACATTCTGTAAATACCTTGTAAATATTGTGTATCTGGACTGGCATGTTTATGTATATATAAATAAGTTTTGAAATGTTCTGTCCCATGTACGTTATCACAGCTCATTGGACCTTGTCGATTTTGTATTATTGCTTCCGCAGCCCCTTATTATTTGCTAATCTCTTTAGAGGCCTTTGGTAATCCATGGATTACTGGCCAGTTACGGTGCTAAACCTACAGGGGCGGGTTTGGGTCGTGACAGGTAGGAGATGTCAAATTGGCTGAGCTCGACTGACCATTGCATAAGTCTGCCGGAAAGCTCTGGTTGTTGTATTATCTTTTTCAATGGTTGGTCAGTGAGAACCACTATGGAATGGGCTTGGAAGTAAGGGCGGAGTCGTCTGAAGGCGGTGACTAAGGCCAAGGACATTTTTTCTAACAATGGGTAATTCTGTTCCGCTCCCCTAAGAGCCCGACTGATGTAGTAGACCGGTCGTTGGATAGAACTGTCTTCCCTGATGAATGCTGCACTGACTGCGGTGTTTAACACGGCTAGATAGAGGAAAAGGGGTTCACCTGTGATTGCTTGAGAAATGAGGGGGGGTTGGCCATACACTGTTTCAACTGCTGAAAGGCCTTTTCGGATTTTGTCGTCCATTCAAAAGTTTGCCGAAGAACTTTGAAGAAGGGGAGGCACTTGTCCGTTGCGTGGAAAATGAAGTGGTTGAGGGCAGCAACTCGGCCAATAAGCCTCTGAACTTCCTTGACCATTCTGGGTGATTGCATTTCAATCAAGGCCTTGATCTTTTCGGGGTTAGTCTCGATGCCCCGCTGACTAACCATGAAACTTAAGAACTTCCCAGATCCTACGCCGAAGGCGCATTTCTCCGAATTGAGCTTCATGTGATACTTTCATACGGTGGCAAAGGTCTCTCGTAGGTCAGCTAGATGATCAGTGGAGAGTTTGCTCTTGACCAGCATGTCGTCGACATATACTTCCATGTTCCGGCCTATCTGATGATGAAAGACGGCATTGACCAACCGTTGGTAAGTGGCTCTAGTATTTTTCAACCCAAATGGCATCACACGGTAATGGTAGGTTCCTCGGTCAGTGATGAAGGAGGTGTGTTCCTGGTCAGACGGGTGCATTAGGATTTGGTTGTATCCAGAGAAGACATCCATGAAACTGGGCATTTGATGACCGGCCGTGGCATCAACCAGCAGATCTATGCGAGGAAGATGATAGCTGTCTTTGGGGCAAGCTCGGTTGAGGTCAGAGTAGTCGACACAGAGTCGCCATTTACCATTGTTTTTACGAACTAGAACCACATTCGACAACCATCTGGGGTAGTCCACATTTGTGATAAATTATGCCTCAAGGAGCTTATCTACCTCGGAAGTAATAAGGTTATTGTGCTCTGGGTGAAAGATGTGCTGCTTCTGGCGGATGGGTCAGAAATGGGGCTCAATGCTGAGACGGTGGGTGATGAAGGAGGGGTCAATACCTGGAATGTCGGAGTGGGTCCAGGCAAATACATCGTTGTGCTCAATTAGGAGGGCGGTGAGGTCGGCCTTGGCCTAGAAGGATAGTTGGCTGCCGATCTTGGCAGTTTTTACCGGGTTGGTGGGATCGATGAGGACCTCGACGAGTTCTTCCACTGGTTCCTCTCTACTAGCTTGTCCTCGTCTCTAACGTCGAGTCCTTCGATGATCATAGCCTCCTTAAGCTTGACTTCTTTAAATGAGGCGACATAACACTCTTTGGTCAGGGTCTGCTCTCCCCTCACTGTGCTGACTCCAAGATCGGTGGGGAACTTGATGGCGAGATGGAAAGTGGATATGATAGCTTGGAAGGCATTTAGGGCGGTACGGCCGAGGATGATATTGTAGGCAGAGGGACAGTCGATGACCAGGAAAGTAAGCAACTTGGTGGTCTACCGTGGGTATTCTCCGATGGTGATGGGAAGATCGATGGAGTCGATGGAGGTCACCCGGTCTCCAGTAAAACCGACCAACGGGGTTTGGAGAAGAGACAGACTTTCTTCCCCGATCTTGAGCTGGCAGAAGGCATTTAGGAAGATGATGTCTGAAGAACTGCCATTGTCGACGAGGACCTGTCTGACTTTGTAATTGGAGAGGAGGGCAGAAATGACGAGGGGGTCGTCGTGGGGGTAACGGATGCCTGTGCAGTCGGCTTCTGTAAAGGTGATGGGCTCCATCCACTGCTTGGGCTGTTTGGGAGGGCGGTTTAATGTGGCAACTTCTTTGTCTGAGCCCTGCCTTATCTTTCTGAGTTCTGCCCGCTGAGCCGAGTGGGATGGACCTCCACAAGCAAGCCCGCCGGCTATGACTCTGATTTCTCCGATAGGGGGGGCGAGGTTATCTTGTGCTCGGGGTTGCTGTGGAAGGCGATCATGGCCAGGGTTAGGTTGTGCTGGTTGTTGGGGAGGAGTGTACCGGCGGTTGTTTCTGATGGGTTCGGTCCTTTGCCTTTGTTGAGGGCGGGTGTTTGTGAACCGACTGAGATGTCCCTGACGTATCAAGCCCTCGACCTGATCTTTGAGGTTAACACACTCCTTAGTATTATGACCGTATTCCTGGTGGAAACGGCAATATTTGGACTGGTCTCGTCGATTGGAAGGAGACCGAGACGGTTGGGGCCATTTTAAGGGATAGTCTCGTTGGATCTGATTGAGGACTTGTTCCATGGGGGAATTAAGGGGTGTGTACCGTTCGAACCGGCCGGACGGTCGGACTGGTGCCGATCGGTCGACTCTGGAGGGTCGGTCGGTGTACTGAAGTGTTTGGTTATTGTACTGGGTGTTTCTGGTGTCTGAGTCCTTTCTCTTCTTTATGGGGGTCGGGTTTTTGGCTGTAGGGTCTTGGCGAGCGGCTAGGGAATCTTCTGCGTTCATGTATTTTTGGGCTTTGGAAAGAAGGGTTGCCATGGAGGTCGGGGGGTTTTTTGAGAGGGAGAAAATGAAGTCAGATGACCGTACACTGGCCATGAAAGCCGTAAGGATGACCTTGTCATCGTTTTCCGCTACCTGCAAGGCTTCGGTATTGAAGCGGGTAACGAAATTGCGCAGCGACTCCCCCTCGATCTGACGGATATTGAGGAGTTGGGTTGCCGAACGTCACTGGCTTTGGGCTCCAATGAAATGGCTGAGGAAGGAGTCACTGAGGTGATAGAAAGTGGAGACAGAGTTTGCTGGCAGTTGACTAAACCAAAGTCGCGCCGACCCCTTGAGTGTTACAGGGAAAGCCCGACACATGATTTCATTAGGGAATGCATAGAGGATCATGAGGGTGCGATAGGTCTCCAAGTGATCGACTGGATCTGTTGTACTGTCAAAAGAGTCAATGGTGGGCATTTTGAACTTATGAGGCAGAGGTTTGTCTTTGATGGAGGCAACAAATGAGGAGTTGGCTATGGTAGATGGTTTATGCTGTATGTTCTGCATGACTCCTTGGAGTTGGAGCTTCATGGCTCGGAGTTCTGCATCCCAGAGAGGGATGTTGTCATCACCGGAAGGCAGCAGGGGCTGGACGCTGCTGGCCTCTCTTTCAGGGGTTGGTGCTGGGATCGATGGATGTGGGCCCCGGGGTGGCGGGTTTATACCTGGGGGAGGGGGTTGCAAGCCTTCCAGGTTGGGTGGATTAGGCTGCTGGATAGTATGGCTCGAGGCGCGTTCTTGGTTGGGTGGGATATCTGGAGGTGGTGAAGGGGGCATGGGAAGGTTTCTTTGGAGTAGGGCGTTAATCAAAGCTTGGTTCTGCTCGGCCAGGCGGTTAATGCTGTTGGTGAGCTCGGTAAAGTACTGTGGTGCGTTGTTTGGATTGGGAGGGTCAGCTTGGTGGTCGGCAACATTGTGGTGAGAAGCCATGGATCTAGTTGTGACCATATACCTTGGTGGGTAACGGGAAAGAGTTATTGGGACAGGGTCTCCGGCGACAATGAGCACAACTGGCGCATGGAGCAAAGCGTTCCCACAGACGGTGGCAACTGATGATACAGTTTATTCCTGACGGAACGGGTTGGACTGATCTACGCTTCCTAAACCGGTGTCCGTATGACCAAGCCCACAAAGGAACCTGCACAAGAGTTCAACGGGGAACGGGGAGTCCCCCAGCGAACCCTCCGACGAACAAGTTAGAGAGAGAGAGGTGGAATGTAGAGATGGATTAGAGTTAGAAAGCTTAACCTTCTTCCCGTCTTTGACGTCTGCTTATATCCTCTAGTAATCATTTCGTTGTCCCTTCCGATCTGTCACCTTGGCCGAAAGTCTATGTTCTAACTTACCTTGTTCATGGTGAAGCCGTTCTGTCCCGACGGAGAGAGGTTATCGCAATAAATGCTGTAAGGGGTTTCATCAATGGCGATGTGCAGTGGCAATAGCTTTGCAGATCTTTGTCTGCTTATGTGGCTTACCCTTCTCTTGCCATGTGTCTTGATGCCATTGGTTCTTATTGTTACGTGGGGCTTCAGCAATGCTGGGCTTTAGTGTTTGAGTTATGTATTGGGTTCCTAAATGGCGGGCTATAGTCTTTATGGGCTTACCCATGTCAAACAGTGTAAGTCACAATACACTTCTCACTCATTTGAAAATTTCTTCTTTTAACATTTTCAGTATTTTGAAAATATTTTAAACATGAATAAATTATTAATAGGTTCTAATAGTTGGATTTAATTTTCATTAAGTCCTATTGAAAATAAGTCTCAGTAAAATTGTCATTAAAAATAATTTTTTGTGATGATTGTTTGTATATGTCGCTAAAAATTGATAATTAGTGACTTTTTTGTTACAGTTTTTATAAATTGTCGCTAAAACTTACAATTAGTGACGCTTTTCTATGTTGATTTTTTCAAACTATTGCTAAAAGTTAAAAATTAGTGACTCTTTTTTGTGATGATTTTTTTAAACTGTCGCTAAAACTTATAATTTGTGACATTTTTTGTGACAAAATTTTCAAACTGTCACTGAAAATTAACAGACAGTGATTTTTTTTAATAGTGTTTAATAAAAAAAATATCATTAATTATCATAAGACATGCTAAATAATAAATTCATATATTAGGAATTATATATCCCCAATAAAATAATATTCAAAGGACACTTCTAACATTTTTATTTATAAAAATGCTAGAGACCCCAAAAATTCTACCAAAAATTCTATCAAATGTCTCACATGGGTGTGGGACTCACATGGGACCCACATTGTGTGGGTCTCACACCTATGTGAAACATTTAATAAAATTTTTAATAGAATATTTGGGGTCTCTAATATTACTCTTTTATTTATTTATAAAATATAGATAGACACTACAGGTCACAAGTTGGTTTACAATTTTTAATAGGGGAATTTAATGCATCATGACTCACGTCACGCCACACAAACTAGCTAAAAAGCCCTTTTAGTAAAATGGTTTGATACAACTCTCCAAAAGAACAGGAGTCTTGACAACAACATTCCCAACAGGGGAAAAGTTAGGGATTATGAAATTTTTTTATGAAAATAATTATGAAAAATTTATAATTTTTGAATTATCTTAATTAGTGTGTGGTACTTTATTCTAATTGTAATCAAAAGACCACAAAACTTTCATGATTATTTTCATGAAAGATTTTTCATGATACCTAGTATTGCTGCAAGAAGAATACTCAAATAGGGAAACCAATTTAGAAATTACAAAAAAATAAAATAAAAATCATCCTACTTAGTTCCGTTTTGATAGTTTATTTTTTACTTTTAAAAAAAAAAAGATAAATTATGTTATTAAGACTTAGTTTGACTAAAGTATTACTTTAGTTATTGTAATTTTAATTTTAACAATTTAAAGAACTTGACCAGCTTCTACATTATAAAAAATATTTACTCGTGTTTGGCTTCCGTACAAACATAAGTATGACTAACTTAATTTTTTAGATAAATTATTAATCAACAATATAATTATATAATATCTGAAGCAAGAAACTATTGTCCCAACAAGTAACATCTAATATTGATCCACACTTCACCCTCATTAATACAAGAAGTTGGTTCATTCTATTGCGTGTCCCAACTAGCTTTACACAATCATGCGCACACACATACACATGTAATTTTTTAATATGGTTGCTCTCCGAACATCCTGGTACTACCAGAATAGAATTGATTGTAGGATTTTTATTTATTTATTTTTGATGTGTCGATTGGATACGACGAGGCAACAACAATCCTATCAGCATAATCAATGATGAGATAAACAGCTATGCATGAACAGTAAGCTTTTAGGATATTCTCATCTTAAACTTTAAAAGCTATCACACAAACAAAAAGGTTGTTACATATGCGTCCTGCCATCCATCAGGATCAAGTTAGTCAATCCACATTTTTTTTTTTTTTTTTGATAACTATGCAAAACAATCTAATAATACTTCTCTTTTGCCAAAAAAAAAAAAACTATGTAACACAATCTAGAACAAGCAAAGAAAGTGACATGGTCCGTAGAGTTCAAATCCAAGAAACAGATATATATATATATATATTTATGAACATAAGTGTAGATATTATGAGTCATTACATATCCTCCTATCCAAGTGACATGGTATTGTTTATCATAAATTTCATAAGATCTTTTGAGTTATAGCTATATATATAATAATAAAATAAAAAAAGTAGTCATAATCAAACATTATGTAACTAAAAATTATAAAGTCATAATTAAGACATGTTGTACACACTCCAATAGAAAGTACATATTAGGGGTGTTTGTGGTTTGGTTGTGATTGAGGAATCTCTAATCTACCATCCGTCCGCCAGATGGGCGGATTGGAAAAAATCAATCCGCATCCGTCGCCGAATTGACAAATACAGATTGAGGGGGTTGAAGGATAGATGCGAATTAATTTGGCGGTTTAAATTTTTATAAATTTTGAATATAATACAACTTGTCAATATTTTTTTTTATAATAATCCAACTCAACATAACCAAAATATCATCAAGTAAATTGTCAAATACCAATAATACATACATGTAAGAAAACTATGCATTATTAAAACTATTTCATCTTCTTTTTTTTTATATTCAAAACTATTTAATTTGATTTTTTTAATAAATGACAAAATTAAGCATTATATTTTTCACACAAAAATATCAAATATCAACCCTTACCATTTGATAAAAGGATTTCCAAATTGAAAATATAACAGAATATCTAAACTCTTTTTCAATTGAAAACACAAACAGAATATATAAACAAATTGAAAACACAAAGTCTTATAAGTTATTATGGGTGCTCGCGGTTTGGCGGTTCGGTTCTCAAATTCGTCATCCGTTCAAACTAGGCAGATTGAAAAAAAATCAATTCGCAACCATCCACTCGTCGTTACGCATTCATCCAAAATGCGGTGATTTGGATTGGTTCAATTGGTTTGAGTGGATCGAAATATCCACTATTTACCCCTCATATATATCATAGAATTTCTGATATAATTAATGCAGCTTTATGATAGATATTTACGCCTGAAAATGAGAGTAGATGATGATTGACTCTTGAAAAAAAATTCGATGCAATAGTTTTAAAGTAAAATCCTTATCATATATACATATATAGTTTAAACGTAGAAAATTAAAGGGGAAATAACAATTCAGTGTAAAATTAAAATATATATATATATATTTTACACATCAATGGTGAAGTTTAGAACATTAATAATTAAAATTCTAAACTTATTCATGTATTTATAAATATTTTTTTCAAAAGTCCACTAGGCTATAATTTCTCCAAAATTAAATTATAGTTACACAAAATTAAAACATAAAAATATATAGAAGGTACAATGTATGACCAAGATTTGCCTTGGGTTTGATGTGAGTTATACATAAAACAAATTTTAATCACATAATGCACTTTTTGTATTTAATTATTTATTTTTTTGGATTTTAATTTGATACATATAACAATGCTTACCTAGAAATTTTCCGTGGCTCCAAAATTTCATATGACAATAATACCACTGGAGAGGCTCAAAAGACTTTTGGATTGTTACATGGACTCTTTTATTTCCCCTACAGTATCTGTGTCTACCGGATATGACATGGATAAGGATGTGAGATATGTGTCCGACACTCATGCCCAATTTAGACACTTGGATCCTTTAATTTGTTATAATACATGAGAAGAAAAAAACTCTCATTTGCTAGTAAAGTAATATTTTTAGTCTCTCACATTTAGATATAGAAATTTCATATTTTTTCTTGAATCCTATTCAATTTCAAGTATATTTCTATATAATTTACAATATTTTATCTTAGAATACTATATAATATGTAATATATATGTATATAACACGTTTTCACACCCATATCCAATTTTGGATACATATCACAAAATTTTAAAATTTAAATTTATGAAAGTCTAACGTTGGGATACACACCCACACTTGGTACTCGTACCCAAATTCATTTAACATAGCTCATGGAAGTTAGCATTAATAAAAAAAAGTACATTGAAAAGGTTTCACACTAAGACAAATGTTTAGTAGCTCGAATTTGTATTGCTCAAATGACTCGAATGTATCAAAATGATATCGTTTTGATATATTCGAGCCATTCGAGTCAGGAACATTCGGATTATTAAACATTGTTGTCATACTAAATCCTGTTGACTGTTGTGCTCCAATTAGTGTTTTGGGATTACAAAGGTCCAACCCAAATAGAGGTGGGCCATTTTGGTCAATTGGTATTATATTTTGCGGAAATAACAGTACAGTGGTCACACAAAAAAATAATAATATAATATTTTAATTATTAAAGCGCATAAATTTTTTCACTAAATTATAATTTTTTTTACTGTTACATTGTGATGTAATTTCTCCTTATATTTTAGGAGAAATTATTTAGTATTTTGGAGTAAGTTGATACTGTGCTCCAATAATTTGATGGTTATTAATTTAGACATGAGGATCTTTTATTTTTATTTTTATTTGAGTGTTTTAAAAGATAATATAAAATGTGTCAATCGATAATTAGTGTAGAGTATTATACAAGAATACTTAATTATTTTATTATCTTTTAAATATATTTATCATTTGTTTTGGATCAAAATCCTCTCTATCACGGACTTGGGGTGTTGTTGTGCCCCTTTGTGGGAGTTCGTCCGGAATATTTTTCGATAATTTGAACCGTCATATTGTAGGGCTCGTCAAGAATATTATTCATGTAAAAAATCAAGTTAATCGGATATTCATAACGCCATGATTAAGTCTTAATTGTTTTTAAAAATTTATGAAAGTTATGTTAACCGTTAATTTTTAT